>JAHZNE010001662.1:0-50415 GCA_027744055.1 Callyntrura sp. NNG-2020
CTTACTCCACAATGTGGAGTCCACATGCTCCACACTTTCTGCCTGCCTACGTTTTTATGGATAAGCTTTGCTGGGCAGGTGCTTGTGTATCCATAGGATACAGCAGGCGCTTTAGGTAAGGGGTCGCCCATAAAACTCGATTTTTACCTTCCTCGGTCACATTCAAAATCACAGAGATGTCAGAAAGGCTTCAGCCTCCTCCATTATATGTCAGTCACATAGTATATCCATTTTAATGAACGCATTACGAAAGAATATTACAGCAGAGCAGTACATGGGAACGTGTGTAACAGGTCCATCCCGAGGATTTATAAATTTAACATTAATGAAACATTACGGAGGGTCATAATGTATTACAATGGTGAGAATGTCCCGCACCCGTCTTCCCTGACACTGTAACCTGAATGCTTATCTATTACATCTATAGATATCATGTATTGTACCAAATCATCAAGCCACTTGTGATTGATTTGGTACGGTACGCAATCCGCAGTCACAGTTAAAAAAAAGTAAAAGGTTGCTGGAATAAAATCGATCTCTTGATGAGCCCCTTAGGAAGTACCATGAATCGTATCCAACACTCAAACCGTCTAAAATCTAAAAGTTAGGTAATTCTTCATAATGGGTATCTATGTCAAGCTGAATATTAATTAAACAAAAAAAAATTATTCGTCGTATAAATAAATCAAAATGTAGTTTTATCGTCTCTATGAAAATTTGTATTCTCAATGTCATCCAGTTATTTAAACCTACACAAAATTTCCTTTATTATGACGCTTCACTTTGAAATTATGGCATTTTCGGTGTTATTATTTGTAATATATGAATAACACGGAAGTTGTATGAATGACGGTTATGTTATGGTCATCTCAATTTTAACAAATGCAATGCGGCAGTCAACAGTGAAAATATGATTTTTCGTGCATTTTGATTTTATGGAAAGAAAGATGATATTGCAAACTACAAATCTTTTTGTTTTGCTGTTATAGAATGGAAGAAATGTGTTCTTTTTTATTGAATAAACTCATTCCATTTTTGTATTTTGTTCTTGATTTCAATTTGTAAACTTCATTCTTATTAACGCAGTCTTTACAGGTGTTTTGTTTGTGAGATTACATGTTTTACATTTTGATGATCTTTGGTGATATCATTATCGTGCATTAAAAGGTCTAACATGTTTCCAATAATATTTGGAGTGTTTCCTATAGACAGGCCGAGTTGTAATCGGAAGATAAATCGCTCTGATTGTTTTTCACTGACAACGTGACAACGATATTGGTGTAGATACTTCGAGATAATGTGTCCACCGCCATCACAACAAAATACTACAAGAGACTACTCGTCTTAACAAAAGAGGAGAGAAGCTCTGAAAAACTATGGTGTGAGGTGAGGTGATCGCGAGTTTCCCAAAGAAACAGTAAAAAGGAAAGACTGGAAGTGGAGATGTTGGAAGATGGATGTTGAAAAAATTGTATTGTACTTGATTGGTGGCTTAAGCCTTGATCATTTCTGGGACGATGGTCTTCTTGTCGAAGGTGCGGACTCCCATCATGGGCTTGACCTCATCAAGGGTCAAGGGCTCACGGATCATCTTGGGAACAACGGTTTCGTAGGTGTTGAAGTGTTCCATCTTCTGTTTTTTGGAAAATCAGAGAAAAATGCCAAATTAAAAAATCAGCTTGCTATAATTGTGAATTGTGTACTCATTAAAGCAATGCGTTATTGTTGAAAGACTTACGTTCATCTTGTCGGCAAGGATTTTGTTGAGCACCATCTTGTCGGTGACAGCGAGATCCTTCTTGGAGAGGATGTCAAAAAGGTTCATTTTGTCAACAACATCGATGTTTTCGAACTTGTTGGTGTTGAAAAGGTCCTTCTTCAAGAGAAGCTCGAAAAGGTTCATCTTTTCAACGGTATCCATGGTTTGGAATGGGTAGTTCTTCATCATCATGCGGGTGTAAAGTGGGCTCATCTTGTTCATCATCATCTTTTCCTTAAGGTATTCTTCTGGAAGGGTGGTCATTTCCTCTCCGAAGATCATCTTGTTGAGCAAGATTTTCTTGATAAGCTCAGCATCCAATCCCTTCTTGACAAGGAGATCCTTAAGAAGCTCAACATCGACATTCTTCTTGTAGAGCATATCCTTGGTCATGTAATCACCGAAAAGGGTGGTATCCATATCCATGTTCTTGGTGAGGATGATTTTCTTGAGAAGGTCCATATCGATGGGCTTCTTGAGGAGGAGATCAGCGATAAGCTTGTCTCCGAAGATGGTTTCCATATCGACATTCTTGTTGATGAGGAATTTCTTGAGCAAGATATCCTTGACAAGCTTGTCTCCAAAGATGGTGGTGGTGTCCATTCCTTGGATTCCAGTGGGGATCATCTTGATTTCTCCGGTGATGGGGTCGACAATCCTCTTGACAGTGGTGGTTTCATCAATGTTGTACAATTGGTTGTACATTTTGTTCAAAATGTTCTTGTAGAAGAGACCATCTTGGAGCTTGTTGTAGACGGTGGTGGGCTCGAAGACCTCGGTTTCGTAGTCAGCGACGAATGGGAAGGCATTCTTGTTCACAATTTGTTGGGTGGTGGTGTCGTACTTGAAAAGTTGGACAATGGGCAAGACGTACTTGTAGAAAAAGGTTGGGTTGACAAAGTATTGCTTGAAAGCTGGGACAGTCCAGAACTTTTGGAAGTAGATGGACTGAACGTACTTTTGGAACATGGGGTAGGTGATGTACTCACGGAACAAAGGAAGGGTCATGTATTCCTTGAAAAGTTGAGTGGTGTACAACTCTTCAATGGTGAAGATCTTTTCATTTTGAAGGTAGAAGGGAAGATCCATGAGATCCTTTTGTTCGTACATGAGATTCTTGTCAACTACTGGGTAGCCCAATTTCTTCATGAGGAGCTCGTTTTGTCCATACTGCTTGTTCATCATGGTTTTTTCTTGTCCATACTTGAACATGTCGAAGGACTGGCCAGCCACAGCGGCCACGAGCATAGCGGCAACGATCTGAAAATCAGAAAAGTAAAATTCAGTTAGAAAATATGAGTAAAAAGTTCTGTAAACCTCCCCAGCAAAAGTCCCCCTTCTGTATATTATACAAATTTTGTACTTCAATTATTTGTCCACTTACGAAAGATTTCATGTTGGCTGTTTTTTAGAAACTTTTCTGTGAGATTGCTGTAGAAAGGAATCGGAACAAGACTGCAACTTTCCAGACGCAATCAGAAGACGCCGACTGAACCTGTCGCCGGGGTTTATATACCATTTTCCTCCATCCCAGCAGCTGGGAAAGCGTTACCTATCTCCATCACCTGTTGCATAAATAGCCAGTAGGCAGCTTTTGCAAACAATGTTTAAAAAGAGCACGTACGATATTCTAATTAACAATATCATTCTTATCTTCCTATCCTTTTGCATAAAATTACATTACATTTCGCAAAATACATTCACATCGTATCACATACGCTTATTGCTTCTTGCCTGTTGTGTATTCATTGTAGCATGGAGAATGACGGTCGTAGTCAGTCGTATCGGTCGTAATAATGTGGCAGCCGGTTTTCTTTTACTTCTGCATTCTGCTGCTGCTGAAGGTGCTGGTGGTGGTGGTATGAGAGTGAGAGTGACTGTGGTAAGTGAAGCGAGCATTTTCGCATAGATACACGCATTTTTTAAAATCTGAAGATGACCTTTCGTGCCATGTAGGTTTAAACTTTGTTGGGAGAGGAAGCATGTTTGCAATACTATTTTAGGCTTGAGAGATGTTGCGAGGAAGAAAAGACAGAAAAAAAGTTTATACTTTATTATCAGGTTTAGTACACGTGGATACTTGAGCCGGTTTAGGAAGAAGATGAACTAGAGGAAGGTTGATTGGATGTCATAATCAGTCCAGCGGAACCATCCTACTTGGCTATCCAATGGGGGAACAAAAACGAGGAAAATTACCACAAGAAAAGAATGGTACATGCTTTTCACAAAACTTTTTTTTCGATAAGATGCACTACGTACAATACATGTCCCTAAATATAATTTATTGGTTATGATGATGATGATGATGTACGTGACAATTACGACTTGCAGCAAAAAAAACTAGTCAAAATACCAACTAACAACCAACCAGAGTGCAATAAGAGCAGCGAGAAAACCAGAATTGTAGAATGACATATTGTTGACGACTAATACTACAGATTCAAGTAGTGGTTAGAATAGTCAGATGAATAAAGGGATATAAAATCAATTTAAATTTAATAACATTTTTCAAGCATTGCTATACATTCGGGATACTATTTTAAATACGATGAACCCTTTGAGAGTTTGTTATATTTTTACTAGTCGATTTAACGACACTTTTTGCAAAATGGGAACGTACAATGACAATGCTCGATTGTATACACAAAAATGACCACAGTAACCACCTACTCTTAAAGCAAGCAGCACCGGCACCCTGTCCAGCCCCAGCAGTTGGCAGTTGTTCATTTTCGATTTCTTTGTTCATTGTTCAACTCGTTCAACGGCTTCAAAAGTATTGTTAACATTTTTCAGTATCCAAGGGCATACGAAAGGCAAAATGAAGCAGAAGACAAGCGATAGCATCTTGAACATCAGCAAGTCAAGTGCAAAAGGTGAAAAACAGCCGCACATTATCATAAAACATGCCAGTGTATATTTACCATGCGATGATGATGAGGATGGTTGAGCTCGATCTACTTATATGGATAGCTTTGGTTTTATTAACTTGTTTTTTCTTATTCGTTGACCGACAACTTCTTCATCTTCCAGTTCTGTTGCTAGCTGACTTTGCAAACAAATTTTTTCCCTTGTCTTTTTGTTCAACAAGCATGCCCACTTGTCGTTGTTTGAAAAATATATGGGCATCGCTCATCGCTCCATGCAGTCGTTGGTCAAGTCGTATGCTCACATCTCAAATAAAAAGATAAAACGCGATATGCACCAATTGAAAATGAAGATGAGCCTGGTCACCCTACTCGCATCTGAGAAAAAGAAGCGTCAGTGAAGAAGTTTCGAGAGATGCTTGCTAGTATTATCAGCTAAAAATCTTTTTGGTCGGTGCTTATTGTTTTCAGTTCAAATACCTAATATATTTGTTGGATAAACTAAGAAACTAGCAGCAACAACGATAGCTACCACCACACTGTCATGGTGTTTGCTTGTTGTTGAAAGTGGTGTAGGTCAAACCGAATAAAATTACACAACCCAGCAATTTCACAAGTACCACTTTCTCGTGGCCTTTTGCATGGATACAAGAGGCTGGAGGTGACCAAGTAAAATGGTCAGTTTTCAGCACGTCCGCCCCAGCAGGTCAGTTTTAATTTTGAAAAAAAAGCTGAACAGAGAGGATGTTCCGTGGATCCGAGGAAAAAGCAGGTTTTTCTGCAAAAATGAAAGTGTGAATTCTATTATTCTAATGGCCTACATCGATGGCACGATAATTATAATTGAAGACGTAAGATACTATTCAGCCATGCATAAAAGTTAATTTCCACCGGGGATTTTTTGGGTGGCAACACGATGGAGAGAGATATACCAGTGTAGGGGTGGGGGAACGTGAGACAAATATAATATTACCTTGGGGACTTTCCCTGCGCTCATATGTTGTCATTTTTTGTAAACCATCGTCATTGGAATGAATAACAGAAATTTAAAATACAGCTAAGGTTGGGTCGGTAAAGTAAATCCCCTCTTATATAGAGGAATGTCCTTGCTGACCCCCTTATTTTTTATATTGCACAATGCACATTGGTAGGCAATAGTAGTAGGCATTGGAAAAAATGATAAAAAAAATGGTAGATTTGGATTGAGTCAATTAAAGTGATTGACTTCAACTACAGTTACCAAGCGAAGTCGTTGTCACTTTCTTCTGAAACTGGTTTCTCTCTTTTCAACCATGCTATACATATGCAGAGGGACAAGGAGGCTCTTAATTTGATCGTTTACTAGAAATCAGCATCTTATTGAGATGCGTATAATCACATTTTCATACATAGAAAAAGTTTTGCGGATTCAACCACGTCTTTTTTTTATCTGTTTGCAAGTATTTTGCATATCGGTAGACGACATCAACTCAGCACATTTTTATCAGTCGCGACTTGTCAGGATGGTGTGTTGATATGCATTGCAATTATAAAAAGTCAGTGAACTTGAATCTAGCCGTGCTAAACTTTTTGCAAGCAACAGGCAAGGGTTTTTTACTATATTAAATAATAGAATTACAAATTAGTAATATTCAAGTGATGATTTTGTTAAAATAAAAGTAAGTGAACTTGGATTGTATGATAGGGTGGACCGTGTAGAGCATGGAAGACTACACCTCGATTTTAAGATGGATGAAAGGGTTTATCAATATATTATACGAGATTGTCGTGGTGTAATTCGGAATGGACTTGGAAGGGGTTAACGATTCATGATGTGCTTAAGAAGATGATGTGGCGAATAAAAAATTCAATGTATATTGCGACTGGTTTTTAGGTTTAACTTATTAAAACAATGACTTTATTACTGTTTTATAGCTACACGTTTAACACACGCCAGTGCCAGCAAAAAGGTAACACTAATATATATGACATACACTAATCAAATACCACACACGTGACACGTACCTTTTTTTTAGTAAAGTCTATCATGTATAAATAGTTTTAAAAGTATGCGTTGTTGTACCAATATTAATTATTTCGAGATGCTTAATAATAATAATGACTAAATGTTAATTTATTTCCTTAGTGTGGGCCATTGCTCGATTATGTAGTTTAAACTCACATCCCATCTTCGGTAGCAGGAAGAGGTGTAGAGACAGTGTCAAAACCAATATTGGTGTCCTAAAAAATAAGTAAAAATATGAATCTGTACAATTATGCACTTCTGTCAAAAGTTAATGAAGGACACCATGATGAAGAACAAGAAGTTGTGTTTATTATGCATATTTTAGTCCAGTCAAAATTGGAAAACGTACCGATCTCCGAAACTCGCTCAGTTGAGCAAGCATGGCATGTAGCACCGCTTTTGGATCATTTTTCAAATCTTCACTAATCATCACTCCCAGGATTCCAGCGCCACTCTGAATGTAAAATGCCAAATCGTCATCCCCACACTTGTTTGTCAATTGGGCCAACCGTATTTTTTCTGAGGCAAATTCCTCATCCAAGTCAAACAACTCCAGGGGAGGCGGCGGTAGCTCCCGAAATGATGGCGGGAAAACAGCAACTTTTAAACTGGGCAAGGGTGTTTCAAACTGCGGCTGGATTAATTTCAAAGGCCCTTTCTTTATTCGCAAATCGTCATACGCCTGCACAATTTCTGGTAGCAAATTTGAGTTCAAGCTGTACAATTTTTGATCAATCAGTCTTTGTGGTTCAATCACACCCAAATTGTTTGCACTCCCCGGCATAATAAAATCGTCACTTTCTTGCAGACAAACTCTCAATTTATTGGCTCCATCAACAGTATCCGGTATCATATTGTACTCGGTCAACTCCCCATCGTCAATGTCGGCGGGGTCCACGGAAATATGGTCGGAATTGGAAAGGATGGTAAGGAAAAAGTCTAACAGTTTGAGATTTTCTTCCATTTCAATATACTTTTCAGTGAAGGCATGACCACTGCCAAATACTATTAACTTTCCACGACTGTCGGGAGCGTAATAAATAGCACCAATGGGGCGACCAACTGGGTAGCTGGTATTTCCACTGGAAATAATTGGAAGGGCAGGTTTTGACACGTTTAGGGAACACCCGTGAGGATATAGCACACCAAGATTTTCTTCCTCTCCGTGAAGCATTGTTTCTAAAAGGATTGGACAGATGAGGGCAGCAGGGATCAAGCATTCTTTTGGATGGCCATACTTGTGATAAACAGTTCGTATTACGCAGTCTGACGGGGATAAGGAAATTGAGGCTTATCATTGTATCTCTCTAAACATATATATTATTTAATAATTTTAAATGCTTCGACGATTCCTGACCTTTCACAATAGATATTCCAAAGTTTTGTGTGAACGCATTGTAATAATGGCTAGCCGAACAGGCTTCCGCAAGCACCAACACAGAGCCACCTTGAATTTCCACATAGTTTTTCAGAAGATTTACCTCGTGTACACTGAGAGGAGCCTTGGAACCGGCAATTACTACCATTTTAGTAAATGGAAGTACCTCTTCCATCAACTCATCTTTTAATCTGAAAACAAATGTAAATTCCACAGTTAGACTTAGACAAGTTTATTGACATTGTCGTCATAATGTTGGTGTTAATTTGACATAATGTAGTCTTACTGAATGACTTTGTGAACTCGACTTTTGATTCGCTTATGAAAAGTTTTAAAATTATCGCCCAGTCGGAACGTTTCGTTTTTCGAAGCAAAGAAAATACAAGCTGGCTCCATCATCATTTGACTGGCTTTGCCTGTGGGAAAATCTGCCGGCATTTTGTTAGTTGAGCCGACCCCGCTCAAGGATGCGTTACTGCCAAGACTCGTATTAGACTTGGGATACTGCGGAAGACCATCGTGGTAATTGATGTAATAGCCAAGGTCGTCCATTAACAGTTGAAATTGCACAATAAATTATTTAAAATGTTACAGTATTTCTTGAGTGTATCTGTAAACTTTATATTCCGACAAAACTAGTTAATGTAAACGCTTCATGCTACTTCGTCTTTTAATTGTTCAATATAATGAATGGAAGAGATCAGCGTGTATATTTTTGTTTTATTTCTTGCATGTATGATTTTCATTTTGTATCCATAGGGGTGGTAATTTTTTTATAACAGATATTATTAGTATTTGATATTTTGAAAATAATTATTGTTACATATAGGGAATCAATATTTTAAATGACTAATCATGAGTGTTAAACAATCTGTTGTACAAAATCCAAGTAAACTAATAGATAGAGACTATAGTTTACAATTGCAATAAAAAATATCCCAGTTGTTGTCGTACGTACCTAACCTAGCACGGCATAACTGTCTATATGACAGCTTTTTATGTCCTGGGAAATAATTAAGCTAAGGTACATATATCCAAGCAAAATACGATTTATATAAAACTATATTACTTGATTTTGTGTATATTATGTATGCGTAATTCGATAAAATATACTTAAAAAATTAAAACACTCTCTTACCTCTTGTGTAACTGTTGGAGAAGGTACTGGTATTGGAGCCATGATATAATAATACGTTGTATTTTCTCACGTAGTATCACTTTAAAGAGATTGGTAGATTGCAATTATTATTTCCCGGTATCTATCATGTAAATTATGATGTACACCATTCTTTTCAACAAAGATAATCATCGTATATATTATTCAAAACACGACATGAGCAACATTTGATTAGTAAACTAATTGTAACTCAGCATAATCGATACACAATTAATTACATTATGTTGTCAGATGTGAATATATATATGACCAATGGAAGTGGAATGTCATATATGCCAGTTCCAACGAAGCATGTATTTATATATCATATGCAGCAAGTTGTCAATTCTAAACTGAATCTGGCTACTTTCGGAGTAGGGCAACGTGGTTGCTAACCAAGTTTCCATGCAAAACAAAGTAGGCCCCGACTCCTGTCGTGACATTTAGTGCAGCACAATTTGTGCTATATATTTTTTTCTGGATAACTTTGGTGTCCTCTGTATAGGTGGCATTCTCTCCATCTACGACTGCGTACCTTGTTGTATATTGTACAATGTTGTACATTTATCTTGTAAATCCTGTAAGTTGGTTTGCCAAGACAAGTGACAACTTGCATGAACAGGGAGGTATAGGCAATTTACCTTTTTACCTGATGTCTGTTCAAGTACGTTCAAATTAGCATCATAACATTTAATGACCTTTTGTTGGTAGTAGTAGAATGGGAGATTTGTTAGCTTTTCGCCTTTTTCATTATTCTATTGTCTCAGTATTTCATAAAATTACCTGCCTAACGAAGGTATATAAAGAAGAGCTGCGCCACTGCGAGTTACATTCTTGTACTTTTACTGACTCTTTGGTTAAAGGGTGAAAATTGTAACCCTCCCTGAAAACAATCTTTAAACTTTATTCGGTGCAAGCTGAAATTGAACTATACCCTTCAATGCTATTTATCTTTACTATCTTTATTTATCAACTTTATCCTCTTTGTTAATTTTTAAATTGAAACTTGTTACAAAAATGAAAATGATAAAAGTATTTTTGATGAAGAAAAAATGTATTTGAAAAGCTGTATAACATTAGCTTTAGTTAACGATTTATTTAAGAGAACATTCTAAAGAAAACTTAGCACTGGTGCTTCCGAAAACTTTCGTTGCAAAAATCATCCTGGAAAACCGGTTTTCCTGTTTTACCTGTTGTGCTCATGGTAAATAATACGCTTTTTGGCAGTCATCAAAATTTTACCTGCAGCAGAATTGTAAATTGTATCCTCTTTCACGCATGTACTTACTTTTTCCTTTACTGGCTAGTTGTTACATCCCTGTATTATACAGCTTGTTTTTCTGTGCTTGAGAAAACATTTCGTTTTAATAGGCATTAGTTTATTTTGCAAACATGATGTCGACTTAAGCTGGGATTATGTTTTATATGAGAAGATAAAATTGCTCTTTCTAGAAAATGCCAAAGGACTACTTATGCGCATGCAATGTATCGAAATGCCAACAACGATTATTTTAGAACATTAGTCAGTCATGATATTACGTTTCACTACTTTGTACTTATTACTTCTGCGCATTGCATCATCAGAGTCCACTGGAAGAGCAAATTTTTGACAATTCATTTTTTGCATCCCAGAGTAAAATGACGAATTACAAAAATAAGCTGATCTACATTATTATTTCACAAAATGCTATTGTCTAACTCGTGTCGTGTTACTTTAAAAAATTTACGACGTATTCAGAAGACACTTTTGTTGCGAAATTTACTTGCTACATAAAATGCAGATTACATTTTTTAAATGTATTCAAGTGATAACTCAAAGTAGTAGCTAGCTAGTAAGCTGCCAAATTAGTAAATACAAACTTTTAGGTAATCTTGTTACACAATCATATATTAGGCATTTTGTAAGTAGAAAAGTTTTATTTAGTTTTGCCTACATACAGGAAAACTTCAGACCGGCCTTGAACTTGAATCGATACATCTTCATGTCTCTGAGAGATTAAACGTCCGATGGGTGTTTTCAAAACCTGCCAAACAGCTTGGCATACCTATCAGGCAAATTACGTGATAAAGAGGATTCTAGGAAGCTGGGGGATTCGGTTTCGAAAATATACTGTGCCACTCGGTTCTTTCTCAAAACCGTCGAATTTATCAGAAAAGATACACGTATGAAGTACAATGCCTACGCATTTCAGTGAATTTGAATGATCATGCTGAGGTTATACTGTAGGAGAAATAGATTACTGGGTTACCTTAACGAAACAAAATGTCGGGGAGTTTCAACACGAAGGTGTTGTGGGTTTCGTAATTAGTAAGCCGCAAACCCCAAATAAATGCCGAAATTGTTAACCTACTACAGAGGATGAATCCTAAATGATGGTAATCAACATTTTTATTTGACTTACACCTTCATGGTAAGTAGTAGTTATAATGAACCTAGGCGAAAATGATGATAATACCGTGTCAAATTTCCGAGTAGGGAGTTTGAATCAATGAATTCCAAAAAAGATGGGAACTTCAGTCATGACATGACACATTGTCAGTGCATGTAGGTGTTGGTAACCGCCAGTGTTACAATGGCTGTTGTACTGTACAATGGTCCTCTCCAGCAGCGTACCAATTCCAAATTAATATAATGCAGCACTGCCCACGTAATTATAACTCAATTTCTTTGCATTATTATCACCCCATACGTCGTTCTTCCTGCTTCACCCTTCAAATTATTAGTATCGAGCTTGCCAAAATTAATGCAGACATGCATTGTATAAATAATGTAGATTTTTAATGGATATTTGGATCCTACTATATTTCTGTTAATCCTTCTTTATAATGATTAATGAAAATTAAATTAAGTTTAACCATTTTTTAAATTTTTATAATGACGCAAGTATACAATGCATTAGATTCACCACGAGCCTATAATTATACAATTATGAACAAGAAGATGACACTGTTTTTATCGTAAATCTTAACAAAGAAGCTTCACTGAAGTGCTTGCAGCCAAATTACAATGAATGGCGACCAGACACGACTATTGAAGATGATCTTCTGCTTTCGTTTTTTTGCCTTCCGGCAGTCTCTAGTATTGTCCTCTTTGAAAAAAATCAAACAAGTACAACCAGCACCTATGCATGACTTGTAATATAATTGGTGAGCCTGCTCTTAATCTTTGTTCATTTTTTATTATTCTAGAATCTTGTATCATTCCAGTTTATTCCGTCAACGTAATGGACCAGTCCATTCTACCATCTTCAATGTAACATAATATTCCCATTATCTATTCCAATAATGCAAATCAACCCGGTATATATTTTCCTCCTTTTTTATTTTGATCTAGTCCGAACTGCGATGGTCGTCATCTCCATTGCTCATCTTCATTTTTTTCATACCAGTCTATTCTTTTCTCCACACCCATTCAAACAAGTAATTGCTGTGCTCATCTTCATTTTGATTATATTCGCAGGTTTTGTTCGTTGTTTTGCCTCGACGTTAAAACCGACGCCATTTGTACCTGTCATCGACACAAACACTCGTAAAAAGCTTTGCTTGGCATGTGGTGGTTATTGTAGTAACCACATTTACATTGGCTTTGGTATATTTTTACTGGATAGGCATAAATGTTGTACGCAGATTTTTTTTATAAAGACTTCGTGTCTTGATAGAATTCGATTTCTTCTTCTTATTTTTTGCATTTTTTCCGTTGCCAATTTCATTTTTGACGATGTGTATGTACGATCTCTATAATAATATGTGCTTGTGTACACTTCTTTTCACGTAAATCAATTTAAGATATGTATTAGTTATGCAATTGTTGCAAAATACCTATATGTACAACCTAGTAAAAAAAATTCGCTGCACAGGTGGAAAGGCTATATTTTCTTCATTATCAAGGCTAAACACCAACCAAAGGCCAACGTGTTTCATTTTATCTGTAATATGACTATTTAATAATGAATAAGCGCAATACGTAGGTATCCCTAACGTTCGTTATATAAATGGAAATTCATGCAACAATCACAACGTTCGTCATCGTCATCATCATCATCACGATCCTTATCCATGTCCACAAAACCAGTATTTGTTTGTTACCTGTTTACTCTCAAATGTACCTGTAATTTCAACCAAACTTTTTTGAGTATCCAGATTGCCTTGCAAAGTTGACGCATCAGTTGAGCAATTAATGTTACTCGCTACTGGAGAAAAATGACTAAATATACCACCATACCGGAAATAACTAGCTATGTAGCGTTCTTTGGTACACCATATTACGCTTTTCAAAAAATTCCTAAACAAATATATGCGTCTAAATTCAGTTTTTACAAAAAAAAACAATGAACAGGCCAAGGAACTTTAAGAAGAAAACAATGGATGCACCTTACCTTAGCATAGAAATAAAATCATGCACATGATTATACCTACATGACTGAACATTATGAATCTCCAATCAACAAATACGTTTACAAATATTCCTGTAGTTAAATCTGGGTTGTACTAGTACTTAGGTAAATGTACACTTCCTCCTCTTATACATTTATTTTAAAAGCTCAATGTTGACAGGGTCGCTGGCTGTGGCCAAAATCAAATATTGGAGTGGCCTGTTTGCTCGCCACATGTCGCACAGTCGCACCTACAATAGCAATAAGACATGTATCTATTTTTAATTTCATCATTATTTATTCTCACCACCATCTCCATTTTTAGTGTTGCAGCGGGTGCAACGTTCCACCACCACCACAATCATTATGGTGTTACTTATTATTATCAACTTAACAATGGCAATGCAAACATCATTCATTATTTTCATTGTTGTCACATTATTGAACAGAGTAGACACACACGTCGCGCGACGACGACATGGTAAAAACGCTTAATCATCACCACCAGAAATAATAACCGCATCTTCTTCGACAATGTTACATAATAATTCGGGTTGTTCTAGATGCAGCGTTCAAAATGTATGGATATAATGTATCATCATCATCATGAGTATCCGAAAGAATGGTGCAGTATGTACCTATTTTGTTATCGTTATTGTTTTATAACTATACGTACTAATGATTAAATTCTACTACTACTTATGCCTATTTTGTGGCGTACAAAGAAAGAAAATAAAGAACGACGTCTGTGAAAGAAGGGGACGTAAGAAGATGATAATAATGATGACTAATAAAAAAGACACCCTGGCTGTGTGGCAGTGTAGACTGGCAGGTGTGTAAAGTTAAAATGTCTTAAAAATACGATAAAAAACGTCGTACTATGGTTGCTTTCAAGCTACATGTCATGTTCATGTCCACTTTATGAAATGGCGCATCTTCCTTGTATCAAATAAAGATAGATGCTCTCCCCTACTCTGTGTGATAATAGTGTAAAGGGATGAGATGACGAAGAAAATGATAATTTCCATTGAATTGGGTTTAGGGACGGGGATGATGATGATCGCATCAGCATCATCACAACTTGGTATTGGCGTAGAACAATAAAATAGTATACCTTACAAGAAGTGATAGCCTCCCATATTTTAAAAAATTGGCTCATAAAAAGAGTAGAAAGACCCAGGCAGCCCGAGAAGACTAGTTTTGATTGGCAAGGCCATTTCCATCCACCAGTTTGTAGTGGGGTGTCCAACCGACAAGGTCTGGAACAGAATCATAGAACAAGTTTTCACGCAACGTAAAAACGATCAGTTCAGATTTCGTGTAGATTTCTTAAAATAGCAGATTTGTACTGTTACGTTGTTGTTTTTTCCTATTATTAGTCGGTGATTGATTGCGTAACGTGACAGTCTAGTAGAAATACATCATCATGGGGGCCCAGAAGGAAGCATCCTCATTTTTATTGATTTCGGTAAGCTGGAAAGCTAATACACATTTATATATAACAAGCATACTTTTAAGACAACTTTACATGCAGATTACTCACTTCATAATTAAGTAATTGTTTGTCGCTTTTCTACGTCAACAACATGGCGCTTCATATATATTATTAAATCAGTTGTCCATAATTTCGTGTTTGGTGTTTGTGAGCGCGCGCGCGTGTACTTGACTTGACATTTGTTAAGGTCAACTTTTTTTTCCTTTTTACTATTTGGTAGGACTATAGTTATGGTGAATATTTTTTGGTGGGATAAATGGTATTAGTTGCATAACAATCTCCAAAAACACATAGCATATTATTATCGCACATAACATTTTTGCTAGCAGATGTTATATTGTTGTGAGTGGGTAGAGATGACGACAGGATGTAGGGAGACTTATTAACGAGGGTCTCTATCTCCTTCACTGATGTACAGTATCAAATCTTCATCAGCAGAGCAATCGTCGTACGTTGTTCTTTGCGTTCTTTTTCAATGTCAACATGTTGATCGCCGTTGGTTGATGACGCTGCCATAATGATACGACTATGACTGCGTTTGTTGCACTGTTTGTTTTTTTTGGTGCTGTAAAGTATTTCCATCTTCTTTCATCCGCTGATTCTAATGGAGAATTCGCAGTTAAACTATATGGAGGACAATATTGCATGGATGTTTTTACATTGCGTCACATTTACATATCGTTGGCAGTATTGCTTTTACATAGTAACGTCCGTTACTATCATAATTACTGTTTAAAGAATCGTAGTTTTTTTCTTGGATTGAGATTACTATATCTCGTCGTTTGCCGTAAGAGTAATTGATATCTAACGCAGTAGATCACAAGACGCAAAAAATCATGCACGTCAACTCCAGCAATTGGAGTAATAAAAGTTGTATGGACGAAATGGAGTGAATGGACATCGTCATGGTCATTGCTCATTATTATCCAACCAATGAAGAAAAAAGTAAATTGAGACAACATGTAAATAACTTTTATGAAATCCTTTGTTAAGGTCGTCCAAACGGTAATAGAGATGCGTGGCGGCGTATACAATAAAATTATGCAGTGTCACCACAATCTCTGCATCTCCACCGTACAACAGCACACTACGTAACTATCTACCTAATTTATCTTTAATGTCGCCCAAAGGAATATTTATCATTTTGCACCATTTTACTATTTATCCAACAAGCCTAATTTCCTGAGCACTCTAAATGTTTAATTTGGCGTGTTTAAGTTTGAACTTCGTATGCAATGATGCGTTTAAGCATTTGAAAGGTCTTAAAATCTGTGAGAAAAATGCGCGCTTGAGGACATTGATACAACAAAGTATGCTTACCCTATACTTACTCATTATGGGACTCCCGCAGCGTTTTTACTTTTGCGCGACATACATTTATCATTCTCAAAAATGACTTGGTAATCCTTGAAGTGTTCAGAGGATCAGAGGTTTTAAATTTACTCTTTTTTTACTCTGAACCACTGAGCCATACCAAAATTTATTCACATAATATTAAATAAGGACTCTCCTGCATAAATTGTCTTCTTGCGTGTACTTGCCTTGTTAAATACCTTATAACCTGTCTATATAATCAACCTTCTAAAATGATAAAGCAGCAACACCTCCAACTTTTAATTAATGGCCAAGCTAAAACTTTACAGTAGCTTTAAAACGCCCCATAAAATTACAACATTTCCGTAAGGGGTCTTCCCTTTTGTACACTTTGGAATCTCCAGTTGCGTTTATCATGTGAATTTAAAAAAATAATATAACGTATTATAAGGGTACGATAAAGTACAGTAATTAACACCCAGGTACACACGCACGCATCCGGTCTGCTACATAATAGCTGTTTTATTGCATTCAAAGTTATTACGTAACATGAGCGTAACTACTTTCCAAACGCATAATATTTAATGGGCGTACCGTACCACCTCATAAGTACAACCGACAATGAAACAAGGTGACAAAATTGGTGCATCTCTTTCCGCTTTCTGTAAAAAGGCGTCTGCGTCAACTCGCATAAAATACAATGCACGACACACACGAGCTTCTTTCAAAGCTTTTCCATGCCCAAGGTCGTTCGTGACGATGATGACAACGACGTCTACAAACTTTGCTTGAACTGCTGACGTAATTACATGGACCCTTCTGCTCAAATATTTTCCATGGAGAAGTTAAAACGTGCATTAAGACATTAAAAAACACAATTAGCATACACAGGTATGTGGCAATTCTATTTAAAAAAGGGTGCATCATATTATTACGATCGTCGTAGTAAACAATGCAGTTAATGATAAACCCAAGCATGCAGCACCGTTAAATTATTGCTTTTAACGGTAATAGAGTTATATTTGTACGAGCGTCTATATATTTGCATTGTAGATACCTATAGACTCACTCTTCTACACACAAGGACTAGTTGTTTACCACCACGTACACTTTAATTTAGCATTCTCGACAATAAAAAGGAATATAGGTATTTTCTTCCATAAAACTGTATCGTCACCGTCGGTAAAATGGTGCTTTAAACTTCCATATATTTCCACATACATATTATTATTGTACATCTATAAATCTATACATCTTGTAGTATTATTTATATGCACACACGACTACACAGTTGTATATGTATATATATATTTTCTGCGAAGTGAGACCTTTAAGAATGCTTTTTCACCTTGGCTTTGGCCAAGGTTTGCAAAGTACGAAAAATTAAGGCAAAATATACAACGAGGAACAATACACTTACTTGGATGATAGTATAAGTGTGTAGAACTGCGTGGTGTGTGTTTTTGGCGTTTGTTCGTAGTATATTTTTCCTTGATTGTTAGGTAAGATGATGATGATGATTGAAGAAGAAAAATGCAGCGCGTACAATATTGCACTCACTTACACACACGCGACTGCAATGCAAACTACACTAAAACAATCAGCATCATGGCATCAGCATTGTTGGGATTCAGGATTATTATTTTGCACAGTTAAAAGTGCAGCGTACACTGTAGCAACGGCTGGTAGGATACAAAAAAGTAACTGCTGAATGTTAATTTTTTGGGGCTGGCATTTCAGTATATTTCCGCATCTTCCCTTTTCTTCACTTTTTTTATGGAACGCTTTTTTACCGTATTATTGTTACGTTTGGAACGCTAGCATCAACATCATAGAGAATGCTAGTATGGCAACCACGATTGATAAATTAACACCATCAAAATGTGCAGTAGACAGACTTGAAGATTTTGAAGACCCCACAATACTACCAGTAGTTGTAGTAACCTACTTGTTAACGCACACATTACTGTAAACTTGTATTACCCTATAGCCTCCTCTTCCGCATTATCGCAGTACAAAATTCCTGTACTACAGAGGCACTACTAGCGCTATATTGTTGAGAAGTGCAACAATGCAGAATAATAATGAAGAAGAGGCACCAACAATTCCCATGTATCTTTGAAGTTGTGCGGTGGTGGTTTTGGTGAAACGAACCATATAAAGTAGCCCATCTTTTGATCTTCAAGTAACCATCCACCCCACTAACACACATATTTTTTTCGTCGGCGTAGTTTAGCCGTAGCCATGTAGTAGTAGTAGTAATATCAACTAAAATAGCAAGCGTTTGGTCATTAAAGGGCAATGGCAGCGACGAAATAAACAAGTAGAAAGTCAGAAATGCCGTTTTGCCAGTTCAGTACTGACACTGACATAGGTAACATCAAAAGACACGCATGTAGTGAGCATCTTTTAAGAGGTGTGATAATAAAAAAAAAATTCAAGTTGGTGTAGTAATTGTTAGACAGAATAGGTATACCGTTACCTTTTTACGTTTCGCGCGCAGTTCACAATATTTTTGGTAATCCAATTTTTCGGAGTTTTCACACTTCCAATTTATCATCTATTTATGTACTTTTAAACTTTTCCGCTTTACTGTTATTGACACAAAAGTTTCATTAAAACCGCATTATACGCCCAGTTGTGAACTGCATACAAACGAAGGAAGTGAGGGACATTGGGACAATAAACTTTTATTTTGATACATTAGACACAAGTATTATTGACTTTGGCATACCTTGTAAAAAGCACTGCATGAGTTCATTAGCGACACTGAAAAAGTGTAAATTATAGAGACCGGTGATGTGATGTCGGTGATTGTGTACAGTGTCCTGGGTGGTCTTTTTTCATCTTTGTTGTTTCGATTCGCTTAATTTTCTTCCGGGATCTTATCTTCATATCTGTTGTATTGTATTATAAATAGCTTGTGGCGTTTCAAAGAGTTAATGAACTGGACCTACCTACTTTGAAATTTGAATCAAATGTGCTTTCAAAAAGTTTTCTTTGTTCAATGTTTCATTATGACAAAGTGCCAACCATCTCATCATGAATCACGAAGGGAACTAAGAAAGTCAAAATTGTGAAATATAATCCTCGGGTATATTATAGTTCCTTGCTGTGCGTGCCGAGGCATTAGAAGTGCGATTTTTTTACAATGTTAAATTCAAAAACAATGTTGACACTGCTGACAAGTAATCAACGCGGCTGTCATCATCCAGGTTTTGATTCTTTTTGTTGGCGAATACAGCAACAATTATCGTCGTCATCAGCGCCATTGTTAATCCTTCTATAATGTCGGCGTAGATTTTATATATAAGCAAATTACCTACCGTATTTAATTGTACTATTGAGTATTTATTGTAAACTGTGATGTGAGGTCAATGGCTCTTCTATCCTTCGAATTCGACTTTTTCATCAAGAGTTGCCGACACTTTATCGGGATTCTTGCATGGACTTGGGCAATTTTTGTCTTTTGCTTGAGTTACATTGGACGGAGCAACTCGTACAACAACAATGACCACTACTTCCTCAATAACAACCATAACATAAATGGCGCTGGTGCACCGTCTTTGTATCGAACTGTTTTTCTCCCTATTTTAAAGGTGTTGCTGGTGGCACCGTCCGCCAGCCTCGCAGGCCCTGTCCCTTCGCCATCTCCAACCGTGTCCAGTGACGTTAGTTCTTCCAATGTTGGGGCAGTACCCGCGGCGCAACATCCCGTGGTTATTCCATGGGGACACGGCGTCGCAACAGTTGAAGGCGGACAAACTTCACTTCCAGGTGGCTTCATTTACTGCGCTGGCTGCGCTCCCATTAATCCCGGTCAGTTAGTCATTCCGACTAATGTACCTCTCAGTAAAGCTCTGTCCGCCCATGGAGTCATTCCACCTGCAATTTCCAAAGCTGCTCAGCAAGAAAACGTGAAAGCATCGTATGCACTGGAGCAGCAGTTTAATGGCCTTGGATCCAATGAGGAACCAGGAAAAGAACAAAACATTTGGAATGATGGAAGTGTTCCAGTGCAACAAATGGCCTTGCATGATGATGGCCGCTACAGGTAATCACGTACATGTAAAATTAATGCAAATATATATATATATATAAACGTTCCTTAATCCTTCCAAACAAACTTTGTTTAAGTTTAACATCTACTCTCTCTCTCTCTCTCTCTCTCTCTCGCATCACTAATCAGTTAAACAATGACAATTGACAATCGAATTATCATTCCTATCCCTAATTTACATAACATAACAATATATATTAACACTACTTAGTAAGTAGCTTCCAACATTACACTCAGCTACTAATGTAAAAATTTTATTTATTATTTTAACCAATTTTTCTATACTTTTTTGTCATCTCCAAAAAATTGGTGTCGAGGTTTTAGATTTTAGCTTCCGTCATTGTTTTTGTCATTGTTAACTTGAGCCACGGTTTATCTAATTTGCCATTCAACAAATTTCATTCAACTTCTACATTGTCATAGCGATTATAAATGGCATTCCGTTTCTCAGTAGCAAAAATGGTATTTATTCGATTCAATGCAACAACACAGTACATACATAGGTGTGTGCATGTGTGTGTGTGTAACAATATTGCTCATTGTTGACAGATGAGCCCAGCAATTCAAGCATTAAAAATTGTAAAGAACATCAGAACGTTGCTAAGCTAAAAAAATTCATTGTTTCTCAAGTTTTCAGCAGTTTGGTGGTCAATGTTTACCTAGCTACTTATTAGTATTAGATCTTGATTCTGACTTTGAATCTTGTGTACTTTTTATGCAAAGGGCCATCATCACTATCACCAGAGCGGTAAACGAAGAAGAAATGGTTATTGTGTTGTATGTAATTGTGATTATCACTCCGCTTGGGATGTTTGTGATGGTGATGGTTCATCTCTTCACAGATGAAGTGAAGATCATGTTTTTTTACCATCTCTTCTTGTCATCTTCATGAACACTGCAATCATAAAATGACAGGTAAAGCAGTTGTTGTAGGCATCTAAGCTTATTACTATTACACTGTAATTGATGGAGGATCATGAAAAATATCATATACTTCACTAGCGTGTAGCAAGTTGGTTCATTTTAGATAATACACCTTGTTGGATAATAATAAACTTATAGACATGGGAATAGGACAACAATTGAGATAATAACATGAGATTCATAACAATGCCACAACCATACGCGTTGGTGTCGTTGGTAGTGAGTAGCTCTACTGGCTAAAGCAAAGAAGTGGAAAAAACACGATGAAGCATGAAGTTTAACGCGCAGCGGTAAAATGTGGAAGGTCAATTGCCTCATTGCAATTCACCACTACCAAAAACAACGCCAACTTCAAGATAAATTTTTTGTTCCTTTGCAACGCAAAGTAATCCATTTTTGTAAATTGTAAAAGAAAGGATAAAAGTATGCATTTGACCACTCTTGTGACAATGTTAGAAATGGATGATTTGGAGCGTTGTTTTTAAGGAAATGAATCCGAGTACTTCCGATGCCGGTACGGAAATGAAAAACCGCGTATTAATCATAACTCTTTGTTGTCCAGAATTTGGCTCTACTACGCTATTTTGACGAAAGTTTTGAATTAATATCGTTATCATCGTAGAAAGCAGCATGAGAATTTTTGTTCATAAAGACAGTTCCAATCTATATTAAACTATTTTTAACACGAACATGTTTTGTAGCAGCGATAAGTTAAAATACTTTTGTTAGAATCTACCTAGCTGGAGATAACCATCATGCATGTCACCAAGCTTCGCGATTAAACTATATCAACATTTTATAAAATATTGTTCAATTTTTGTTCTTTCTGCTCTCATGATGAAACTTGAAACAAACTAAAACTCATTAGTTTAAAAATCATTTAATTTAAAGACACAGCGTATTTTTCAACCCTGTTAACCCGGCTGACTGTTGTTGGAACGTCCTTGCAGTTAATCACTTTAATAATGCCAACCTATTGAAGCGTATTGTTCCATTAAAAACTAATGTCTATATTTAAATAACTTATTGTAATAGCTTTTCTTACAATACTGCCCACGCGTCCCGGCAAGAAGAGAGAAACCTTGATGGTAGCGTTTCCGGATCCTATACGTACACTGATCCTGAGGGCAAACTTGTCCAAATCGACTACACCGCAGGACGCAACGGTTACCAAGCCGTTGGAGAAAATGTTCCAGCTCAACCAGTTGTCCAGCTTCCACAACCGGTCCAAGATACATTGGAAGTTCAAATGGCAAGACAGCAATTCCTCCAAACCTACAATCAAGAGCTGGAGAGGATTCATAGGGATCAAGAAGCTGCTGCTGCTGTAGCTGCCACTTCAACTGTTGCCCCTGAAGGAGCATCAACCTCTTCTACCCCATCATCCTCCGAAGATGCCGAAGGTACCACTGTGGCATACCAAGACGATGAAGAGACTGAGCACAGCGACGATTCTGTTGTTGTTTCCGGGAAGACTGAACATGACGGTGAATTAGTTGCCGTACCAGCCCCTGTTGTTCATCATGGCGACGGTGTAGCTGACGACGAAGCAGATTCTATTGTCGTATCTGCCAAACACGACGAGCAAGATGAAGAGGAGAGTCCGGTGAAACCTGCGTCTGCTAGCTTACCCGATCCATCCTACCAGATTACCATACCTATTGGGGTCGGGGGTAATGCAGGATTTAGCGTTCAGCAAAACCTACCTGCCGAAGGGAGAGTTCAGGAGGTAGGAAATGGCAATTTGATTGGTCAGGAACATCAGGGACAAGCCGTGCCAGTTCCACAGAATGTTGGAAAGTCAAATTTGCAACGTGAGTAAAACTTAATTAGTTTAATAATTAATCAACTTTAATTTAATGTATTTGGCGTGACTCGTTGCTATTTTTCTTTTGGTTTATTTTTCCAGCTTATTTCTATTATGTATCTGTTGGCGGACAACCCCACCACGTGACCTCTCAATCTGGTTACAACTCTCCTTACCCAACATCCCTTAAAGCGACACTTTTGGGAGCAAGACCTTTGGCAGCCGTTCACGACACTCAGGTCCCTACTCGCTCCGGTGAAAATGTTGCAGTAGGTGGACAAACACCCGCTGACACTCGACCAATATACCTTGACCCAGAAAACGGTTTAAAATTGGACCAGCAAACCCAGGGACAATTTTCCAACATTATCAACCCAGCTAGTCTTTTCATGACGCACAATTTGGAACAACAAAACGGGGCGACCTCTTCTTTAGGACAACTAGTTCCTCTGAGTTTATCTCCCGGTAGCTCTGCCACATTTGGATACATTCCTACCCTGATTTTAAACAATAACGGTAACGGAGTCTCCCCTGGTATGGTCCAGCCCTCTGAAGGATCTCAAATGCATGTGCCACTTCATTTCCAACAACAGCAACAACATCAACAGCAGCAGCAACAAGTCTCTGGTGTTCCCTCCCTTGATAACAAACCGGTGATTGTATTAGCAAGCTAAAAAAATTGAAAGGATGGAAAAGATACGTCACTGTTTATCCATACTTAAGATTAAGGGCTTTTTAAGGGAACGTTGTTTGATGGTGCAACACTTTTGGTTAGACTTTTAACGGATGCAATATATATTAGCTTAGGAAAAAATTAGAAATGTTCTCTTGTAGTCTAACATTTTTAGGAGACTTATTGTTGACTAGTTTGTATCTTAACTGCTTAAACTCTTTTCTTCTTTTAATGGAATAAATAATTTTAAGAGATGATAAAAGGGTAACCTATGTTAGCAAAATAATTTTTCTGTTTTTTCTAGATTTTTTTTGTAAAGTGATTTTTGATGTTGAATATTTGAGTCATAAAGAATAAAGAAAACTCGTTAAAACGGTAAAGCGATAAGCAATTTGATACTATTATTAACTTGAATATTTTATATACGCTAGCACAAATGTGTGTTATAGTGTTATGTCACCTTTTGAAGTAGTGTTTCCGCTTTATCCTTCTAATTGCTCCTAATTACAGTGAATCTATGAGAATTTTAGATTCAAGCTGCTGCATAAATTCTATGAAATCAACACTGCTGTCGTAATGTCTTTTATCATTTTACGTAAACTAGGTATTTGTATTTCTTCAATCATATTTCCTTTCCGAAATGTATTGATGAGAGGTTCATTGACGGCGACTATAAAACTACAAGTAATTTTATATTTTGTACCATACCAAATTCAACTCAGAAAGGCTATCGTTCTGTTTCCTGTTCTTGTTTCCTGTTCTTGTTTCCTCAAATCAAAGACGAATTCTGTATATCTATTTGGTGGACGTGTAGGAGTTAGGAAACTTTGATTATCCTGGGGTAACGTGAAATAACTATTTGCAAAATCTTTCATTTAAAGTTTTAAATTTTTATTAGTTTTGTTCGATTGTGATAACGGCAAGGCATTTGAACAAGAAAAACGTAATTGACTTTAAATCAATACCACGAAATTAAAAAAAAAAAAGAAAATGCGATATAACATATTATTTGCACTCATGGCGTTATCCGCTGGGGTGCTAACTATATTAGCATTTACTGAAGCTAAGCCAGTCATGGGTAAGCCATCAGAAGATCATATTCAACATTATATATATTGTAGCGAACTATTATATTCAAAATTATATTAAAATAAAGGTAAAGTTCATAACTGTGTGGTTCCAGCTAGCTGTATGATAAAATCAAGTTCACCTACAAAACGAATATAAATATTTTTCCAATGTTGTTCCTTCTTTTATTGTGACAGGTGAAAAATGTAACTGGACACCGTGCCAAGCTATGAATTTGTATCGAAAATGCTCTAATGGTTGCTATGCTGCCGATTCCAAAACTGGAGGATGTGGAGTTTTCACCAAGGAGTACAGGTGTTGCTGCTAGCTCATACTGTAGACAGGGTAGTACAGTGGGGATGTGACAACATTCTTTATAGACTATATAATTTCTTATATTGGACCAACCGTACATTATAACTGTATTAAAACAAATACAGCAGTAACACATAGCGTTCAAAATCTCAAAAAATAAATGGAGCAAAACTGGGAAAAAATTGATATCCGGTTCATTAGGTGGTCATAGTTACATTACCTTACATCAACTGCATTTTAGCAACTGTGGTCTTTTTATCGTAAATATTTGTTCCTGAATCGCTAATCGGTGCTACGCTCATCTTCATTTGTTCTGCATAACCTGTAAAGAGAAACTGTACTTGAGGTGGTTTTGTTATTGCTGCAGTAGTAAAATCACCAAAGATGTCTTTATGCACTGCTAATCAATAACTTATAAACCCTTTCCATATCTGTCCCTTTCATTTTGTTGGTTTAGTGGTTTCGTTGCATGCAAACAGAAAATAAAGAAGACGATTTGAAAACAAGCAAACAATGACCTGCGGTACGGTAGTAAGTTGTGTAGTATGCATGCAGAATGCAGATGCAATCAGCATTTTAAGTGTGCATTTGCTTAATTTTGGTTTTAGGAACAAAATAGTGGATGAGTCATCCAGGTCTGGGGCTCTTACTTAAAAAGTACAAACAAATGCCCAAAAGGCAATCGCAATAGTGTAATCGGCAGAAGTGAACCTGTAAATTGATCATGCTCTCGGTTTGTCTGTCATTAAACTATTTTTGGTTCAGTTTTATTGTAGAAAAAGCTTACTTGTGCATGGTATTTGGTATATTATTTTAACATATGTCGATATGTTTTTTAAAAACGGAATCATATTCATTATGGTAAAAATCAAAATCATTACCAATCGAGGACAAACTGATAAATATAATAATATCACATGGTATTATAAAATCCTTTCAAAATTTCAATTGATCCTTTACTACATTCAGGTTTATCGACGCGAAACAAACTGTGTGTGTGCCTGTTTAAAAGAAAAATCTCCTACAAAATCCATTGAAAAGAACAAGACGACAAAAATGTTGGTCTATTATATACCTTGTTACCATGCGTCCTTCCCTTCCCCTCGTGCATATATAGAATACTGTTTTTTACTATTACGATTACTATCATCATCTCACAAACAAACAACACAATAGCTCCACAGGCAGAGGCAGACTATTGCATTGCAAGCGCGAATACACGCAACAAAAGCATTAGAATGATATGTACCTTCATGAATTTTGCAGAGCGTTAAAAACATGTGCATAACAGTGCTTGCACACTCTAATAAAAAATAAGCAATCTGCTACCAACAACTAGCAAATAAGAAAAATAATACAGGTGAGATTATAGCGAGCAAAAAACAGGTGAACAATATATATGTAGATAATAGCTTGCATGAAAAATAAAAATTCAACTTCACTCATTCGACCATTCCATATACGTATCCTTTCCCCCTGTGTATGTGCATGTAATCCGCTGAAAAACGCAATAAAATGTTATCTATGATCATTCTCCCTATCCATCCCCTTCTACCCACTCATATTTCAGTATAGACACGAAAAAACTATTTAGACTCTTCATAGAACATATTTTGCATGGTATTTGATGTACACCTTTTCACATCTACCACTCTCTTTGCTAGCTTAATCCATAAAAATTTACCATTTTCGCTTAACATGACGATTACCATGCCCGTTTGCATTATTATTACACCTTTAGCAATCGCATTGTATTGTTGTTTGGCTTTTTCAACTGTATATGTAACGTAATGTCGCGGTAGTACTAGTACCAACAACAAGAGGACTGAATGGGTAGACGTGAACACGAAATGAAAAGCATTTCCGAGAACTCATCGCATATTTTACGACCAATTGTAATTCAATAATAATTGTTGTCACAATAGAGCGTAAAAACACACGGACCGTATGTGAGTGTTTGTGTAGCCACTATTTTATGTGGTTGGTATGTCTTTGAGAAGATTTAAACACCAGAGAGGTCGAATAATAATTATCGGGTTTAGCGCTGAAAGCACAAAATAGCTGAGAAACCTAATAATTCTTTAAACTATAGCATGTGTGGCAAATAAGGTACATGGTTTGGAGGTGTCCACACATTATAATGCAATAAGATAATTAGTTGTGATAATTATCGTCAGCTCAAATTCATAACACGCTCACTAAAACTGAATCGCGCAAGTATCTCATATATATACTTTTACTTGTTATCCCTCCATAAACACGACTGGTAACGTAAAATTCAAGAGATTAAGATTTAACTTGGTTCAAAATGGAAAATTTGCACAGATACTGAAGTTTTTTAAAATTGCACACAACTGGGAAACATTTCCTGTACTACAATGTGACTTTTAAATTGGTTTAAGAAGAGACTAAAACCGTCCAGATTAATAGTGAGCTACTAAAGTGAATACAATGTAGTGGTTCTTTGGAACAATAATGAGATTTCTCAGGTGCTATAATAGTTATATTAGAGATGGCGGTGGTGTCCCCAGAAGTCGTGGTGAAAATGTGACAAAATGCAAAAAATGGAATTTAAATCCGGTCGTTGTGTTTTTGGTTGTGTCCTGTTACATGGGATTTGTAGAGAGCGCACTGTCGCTTAGTAAGCTATGTGGTGAAAAGGAATGCCAAGGTATATTCATCCTATTTAAATATAACGTTACTTAAATCTAAACGAAATTTGCACTATACAATATGCCCAAAGTTGCAGTACACTGCTTTATAATTGAAATATTGACACGTTTTTGAAGGTTTGGAGTATTGTAGTCAGATAGACCATACTTGTAAACCGTGTAGTACGGTATGCGACCGGGAAAGTCATAACTTTGATGAGAACCGATGCGTTAACGACTGTCAAGGTGGGTATTATCTAAAATGTTGCAATTTATTATAATTACAATTAATATAAAAGTGTCACTGGAAAAAAAATCTCAAAATTTAATCGTATGCTATTGCTCTTCTCTATTTTGTAGACTATATTCATGATGAACGCTATCTGACGCTACAAAACTCTACGCTGCTTGAGCTGGAACACATGAAAATGGAAGAAAAGTACAAACAGTTGCAAAGTGACGTATTCATTCTCAAAATCATTGTATGCGTCTGTGTTATTGTGATATTGCTCGTGGTAGCGGTACTTACCGCTTTCCTTGTATATTTTTGGAAATTGCTTCATCCTCCGGAGCCTGCAAGCCCAGAAGAAAAGAAGCAGATAAAAGGATCCACAAAAGTTGCATCCACACCAACGACAGTCGAGCTTCCTACCGTGTACAACAACAGGGTAAAAAGCAGTTTGTCATAAAGTGACCACAAAAATACTACTATGACTACTTGTGAATATTCAAATATTTATATTTTATTCATTTACCTTTACCATTTTAGTACGGGGTTACCACTCCCACTCCGGAAACTTCTCCCTCCTCCGTCATGTCCACCTCCCCGGCAGACACAAATATTACCACATTCACCTCCATTGTGCCTCCGTCTTATCGCGGGGGGCGAACAATCTCGGATGTCTCCGCAACTGCCAGGACAAGTCCGGAGACAGTCACTACTACGTTGACTTCAACTGCTTCAACCCTTGTCGGCAAAGAATTCAGCAAAATGAACGGCGGGAGTCCAACAAAACCTGCCACCGCAGCACCCACACCAATAAATCGATTTCGGAGAGAGCCATCAGAGTCAACTCTGCCGGATAACTGTGCGTACGATAATCTGTCAATGTCGCCTCAACATCATATTCACTACTCGCACCATGTCTAGTGATAAAATGGTTGTTACAATTCCTAAATAGCAGGTCTTTATAAGTACACAACACTGAATCAGAATACATTAGCGCGTTAGCGCTGATGACGATGAAAGATTTTTTTTAAATGTTGAATATACTATATTGTTAGGGTGGTACAGAAAAAGAGTTGTAGTATTCTATAGTAATTATTATTATAATTATGCTATGCAAAACAAATATAGAAACTAAAGCTCACAAAACTGTAATAGTAGTTAGTAGTACTAATACGTCCGTGTACACCATATACACCAAGCTAGTAATCCGTCCTTTTTTAAAGAAACGATAAGATACGACTAAAACTTGGTAAAATGCAATTTTTGTTAACTTGAATGTATTAATGGATGAAATATATATGCGTTTAATTACGATATTTTATATTTCTTTAAGATATTTTTGGATCATGGAGGCAGATGCGAAGAATGTGTCTTACAAAATAAAAACTCAAATCAAAGAATAATTATAATATTGGCTCTCCGTAACAATATAAGAGGAGCAATATGATTTTTTTGCCAAAGCGACTCTAATAAATAAGGATTTTAATATCGAGCGGTCGTCCGTAAGCCGAATTCTAAAATTCTCTATTATTACGCTTGTACTTCATTCTAGGTAGGCTTTGGATATCTGGGACGTTCGTGTTCTTTCATCTCCACTCTCTCTCTCTCTCTCTCTCTCTCTCTCTCTCATCACTATCTTACTGCGTCTATACTATATTGTATATTATGAAAAAAACATTGGATTTTAGGTTTTCACATATTCTCTTTCTAATGGTGAAGTTAGTTTTCAGTTATCGGATCGACACTTTTTACATAACCGATTTGAGCACGTTATGACTCGTGACAATATGAAATCATGGGAAAATAGGAAACAAACAAACTTTGAACTTTTAAACTATCTCTTACGCTCATGACATTTGCATTTATTAGGTAGTACTGTAAGTACTACCCGGGACCAAACAAAACCAAACTATCAGGGACCCTTCATAGATTTACACCTCCTATTTTGGAGCATGTGACGCCACCGGAAGTGCTTCAAACTAGCGGTCGCTTTTACTTAGTGTTATGGACCACTCCTTAAACTTGGTATATAAGTACATCTATATGAGGTATATAGTTGTACCAAGTATGGTCCCACCAGGATGACCCTATGTGGCGCCAGAGACCCCTGAAGTCTCCAACATGACAAGCGTATTATATGGTAAACGAAAAGGAATTTGAAAATTCTGTTTTCGCCAAACGAATACGGGTCAAAGGTGGATAAAGAGTATGTTTTTTTACCATGTGACGCCACCGGGAGTGCTTCAAACTGAAGGTCGCTTTTACTCAGTTTTATGGACCACTCCTCAAACTTGATGTATAGGTAGACCTACGTGAGTTACATAAGTTTAACATGTTTGTTACCACGGAGGGTCATCTGTATGGGTGCCAGCAGGGGGCAAAGGTCAAATTGCGCCTTTCCCTTTGGATACTGCGTAATATGACGTATGAGGTATCAAAAAGGTACTACTCTTTGAGTAGAATTCAAATTTCACAATACCCCAGCATATAACTTCGGGACAAAATGAGAAATTGCGATTTTTTGTTGTTTTTACGACAGAACTTTAACTGAGTGGTATGCAATAGGTTCTACTCAAAGAGTAGGACTAAAATATTGAGTTTTGTATTCATTTTAGCATTCAGTACTAACCATTTGCTTTTTACGACACTCTTGTTTGTCAAATTTATTTGTTTTTAAGAAAATATCATCGATTTAACAAAAATAAAAGTCCGTTGACGAAAGAAGTGAAATATTTAGCGAGTCTGGTTCTGGATCCAGGCGCTGAAATAAGCGACATCGGTGTAGACGCCAGGATATCCAGCGGCTGCACAACCATAACCCCAACTAACAATTCCTATTTCGAAAAATATTAGAGTTAATTAGTTAAATTATAGTGGTAATTAGTTAAATTATAGTAGTAAATAGTTAAATTTCGTAATTAATTAGATAAATTATAGTAGAAAATGGCTTCTATGACGAAATCTATGACTATAAATACTCTCGAGGTATCGCAAATTTTATAATATGAATGATCTCATCTATATTTTTAAATTTCTTGTTGAACATTACCGGCAAGGGTGGAGCCTGACATCAATGGACCACCAGAGTCTCCTTGGCAACTGTCCTTACCAGCGGTACCGGCGCACAACATACCGTTAAGGATCTGGCTGCTTCCGTAGGAGTTTCTGCAGGAGGCGACTGTTACGTGAGGAACGGTGACTTTCATGAGGACAGTGGGTAAGCTTCCTCCGGATGAAAGAAGCAACAAGGGTGTAACCAGAGGCGCTAGCAACCTAGTTTTATCAATATATACATTATAAATGCGTTGGAAACAATTTAAAAAAATCGAGGTCGATTTTGGTAAGGTTGATGATCGAAATTATAAATGTTCCTCTTACAGAGCAATGGGCAGCGGTCACGATCCAGTTGGCGTTAAGAACGGAACCTCCGCAGTATTGTCCACCGTTACGCTTGATTTGGACAATGTGGGGGAATTCTCCCTTGGTAGCTTGGCTACCACCGACAATCTTTTCTGGGAGACCTCTGTTGTAACGGGGCAGAGCTAAAGTTTTGAGGGGAATAATTTATCAATTTTTTAAATTATTGAAATCATTGAAATTTGAAATGTACCATTCCAATCTTGAAATTTTTACTTACCGGTGGCGGCACCGATCGCCAACAAGACGAGAATAGCGGTTTTCATTTTGGCTTTCCTGTTATTTGGTTAAATGAATTCACCTGGACAATCCGAAGCAGACAAGTTGGTTTTACCTATTCCGTTGATCCATTTTATACTCTTCGACCAATTTCCAGTATACGCAAGATCCCAAAGATAATGTAATTATATCTATCCCATTACACCCCGTGTCATTTGCGATCTACATCAATGCCAACAATTGGCATGGTGACTCTATTTTTGCATTTCACTTATCACATCTTTGCGACATTTCACTTTTGCCTTGTCACCACGTGAAATCCCACTGACTGATGATAAGACCGTTCTTTGTCTATTATCATTAAGTGTATACTTGAAATTTTCACGCATGATTTGTCCAGACCTGAAGTAGTAAAGATGCTAATACTACTGCTGGCGTAGCAGACGCGTGGGGAATTCTGTGGTTTGCAGAGTGGTTTGGTTGTCCTGTTCCAGTCCAGTAATCTACTAACATTAACTTTACAGGTTAATATACTGCGGGTTTTTAGTACATTTACAAATACAACAACCATCATCGTCACTCAGGAGTAATTGATTTGAATTGAGCAGCATCATTCAATTTTACAAGTATTATGATGATGTGACAAAACAATACGGCTGAAAGATAAACTAAGCATGTGGTTAAATTCACTATATATTTACAGTTTCATGATTATTATGAAATATGACAGCTGCACTGCATTGCGTAACCATACATATACAATTCAAAAATGTGAATTGTGGGTAGATATTAAAAAAAGATAAATTTTAAAATTATCATGAGACAGCCAGCAAAGGGTCCACACAAACTCACTTATTACACGGGCATCGATATTTTTATCTTAATAATATAAATACAAAGCATATGCTGTCTGCTGCCCTTGATCTTCATTGGTCTGATGATTTCATGATAATACGTTTGAATTACTTATTAGTAAGATAGGTATTGGCACACAGAAAACCTAAAAAGAATGGACAGGTATGCGTTGCATGACGGACTTTATCAAATGATGATGGGGAAATGTCCCGACTTAATCAGGTGAAATCATTGGGGATTATTGTACATTTTACAGAGTACTATTTTATACAAGATTATCAATGGGGAAATACGTATTGGCCATCAACTGTTTGGCCAATATTAAACTCGTTTTGTAAACTGTAGGTTGGAAGTAAAAATAAATCGTAAAATTCCAAAAACAAGCAACAACGTTCAGAGTCGTGACCTCACCTTTTAGTACAGTTGTGCAGTTTGTATGATTCACATTCATCTTAAAAGCATCTTAAGGACATCTTTAGCATCGTTAGTAGCAACAGTAGAAATGGGAAAACTATGGATAAATGAAATGAAATATTTGTTTCATTTTCGTTTCTATTTAAGCAGTAGTGTGGAGGTGAAAACTTTTCTTCATTTTTTGACAACATTGGAAAAAAAATACATATTTTTTCGTCTAAACATTGTAATTATTTTTGTATGGGTAGTAAATAATCGATCATGAATTTTGTCAAACATCTAGTACATCATTATGTACATCTGTCGGGCTTCAGCAAAAAAAGAACTTTTATGAGGATGCATGGTATGCTGGATTGGAAACCGATAATGATTTTCTACAGTAGATATCTCACTCACTCAAGTGTTATCCGAACAACAGCAATGACTGAATTTCCAGACTGACAATGAGTGAGTAGCATGTTCAAAAATCAAGCTCGCAAGGATACCATGGCATTCAAATGTACGTACACTTATGTACAGGTAATTGGTATATTAATATTAAAGTCTATAGAGAAAATAGTGCCGAAATAACTAGTGTGATTATTTTTTGCACCCATACTGTACCGTTGTAACCATACGAATTGAAAATCAGTGCCATTTCCTTTAGAAAACTGATCAAACTACAGAAATTATCTTTATAATTGCTAAATTAGCATTGAAACGCTGGTGAATGTCCAGTTGTCAAGAAACAACTGGAAACAAAAGTCTGTAATGATTGATGAAGAATTGAATTCAAATCACACTAAAAGCAACTATTCAATATTACATTGAAGCATATGAAGCATTCAGCACTCTAACAAAAATACAGAAAAGTAAAATATGAAGTTCGTATTATACATTTAAAAAAATGATCGCCTGTATTACCAAAAAATATAACGTTGACATGGTCGAGTATGATTTACTCTTTGCTAAAATAGCATTACAAGAATAAATTGACGTACGGTGGAGTGCTGGTTAGCAAAGCATAATTAAAATCTTTTGTTAGGTCAACAAGCAAGTTTTTTTCTTGAATTTGTCTCACATGCCGAACGAATGACATGGGAGTATTTGGAGAAGTGTTTACTAAAATGTATTTACGTTGACAGTTACCTTTTGCCATAGCAGTTTTTTTGGAATTAGTGTGGCCACTCGAGTTGACGTCCCTTTTAAAGACCTTCTAATAAATTTATTTTTAAAATGAAAAATAAGATGCAAATTTGCAAATATTTAAAAAATGTGATTTATTGGTTATGAAGTGCTATTCAGTGTGAATAAAATTGGATGGATGTTCCACATAGGAAACCAATTTATGTACGGCAGACGTACGTGTGTAATAGTGTGCATAAATTTTGCGCACGTTATAGTTATTATAACGTAACAATAACAAATATCATGGCAATCACTGCAATTGTATGAAACTCATGGTCAATCTATCTGTTTGCCCATCCTCAAAATTTCTCAAACACTGTTTTAAATGTTCGAAATTTGTTTTCGGCAATCTGTTACCAGTCTCCTAATAATATCCGATAGTCATTTTGAAACTATTTAAGCAACTGAAATTGTTTTATGATTTCAAAATACCATAACTACCACAGGCACCTGGTTGCAGGTCTACTATGATGCTTACAAGATTGCTGAAGCTATTCTTTAATTGGAACCTTATAGTCGTATGTGGTCTCATATTTATAGTGTATGCCTGTTTGTGTCAGCAAAACAGCTTCTTAGGTCTCAACTGCACCAACAATCGTAATTATGATAGTTATTAAATTAGTTTTCCTCGGAATCCGTTTCGCCACTCATTGTTTACGGTTTTACACTTGCGTGGTGGCTCGCTGGATATATTTACTTAATTTATCGAACTTTGTCACGCGACTGGCAAACAAACACACTATATTCGTATTTATTCTATGTCATACTTCATTTTCAGATATGATTGATTATTGGTTATTATAATTGCTCAAACTTGGGCGATTATTTGTACTTGTACTGGATAGGTGGTTTAGTAAACTCTTTCGGTTCTCGGTACTGTTTCTGTGTCATTTGGATACGCAGAAAAATCAATGTCATCATGAGTCATGAGTTAAACATAATATCGCTTATCTACTACAGCCAACACCCAGTACACAGGAATGCAACCTTTTTCGTTTTCAAAACCGTTGGAGTTCGTTTGCGTTTGTTTCCGCTGTACAACTTCATTCAGTCAAAGGAGCAAGCCTGTATATATTCAAAACGTTATTTAGGGCCAGATACCTGGCACTATATGTAGTAGTTTGCATTGTACAGTCGACAGCTCACGAAGGAAACGGAATTTTGAAATTCTGTATTCTTAAATCTATAGTTTCGGTCAGAATCTGGAATCTGGGGTTGAAATCGGGGGTATTTATATGTACACCTCAAAATATTAGAGACGCATTGATTCATTATTTTTTAAAATTCAATAATAATAAAATGTATTATAAATATTTCTCTATATTGTCTCATTAACTCTGATTACACACGTAATACGCCACCCACGTTATTACATTAAAAATGTTACACTTTTAATAAATTGTATTAAAAATTGTTTAAATATGCAAATTACAAATACTTTTGTTAAAATAATGCAATGCATTTTGTTCATTCAATTCTGAAAAATAACAAAGACAAACTTTACAATTAAATATTGTGTATGTTATTAATCTTGCTATATAGTTTTACACATTCATCAGGATTTTAGTTACCAAGTGTATGTGTATGTAGTATCATGTTTGTTTGTTATCAATTGTATTTGTTTGTGTGTGTAGGGAGGGAAAATAGATGCCTTGGCTTGACTCACTTTGACTATTTCAAAATGTAAATTACTGAATTACCTAATAAGTCAGTATCAATACAAACCCAAAAAGTCTCTTATTACTTACAGGTATATTCCTACATCATTCAAAGTGTCTATAAGGATATACAAAAAAAATTTTGTAGCAATAACTAACTGGTAAAGCTTCACCGATACTCGTTTTTTATCACCATTATCGTATCTCCATAAATTCACCTCCTCTGTTTTGGCCGAATGAATGAAAACCTTTTTCGCAAATTTAAATACTAAATGATCTTTTCTGCAACTTTGTTTCCTTCTCTGCACTACTGACTCCTTCCTTCATACTTCCATAAATTAAACAAACCATAAAACATCACGCAAGAATTTATCACTTAATTAATCATTATATCCTGGATTACATAATATAACATAACAAGTCTAATGAAAAGGGGAAACTTTCTTCCTTATGTCCATTTATCCTCCGGTTGAATGCAACATGACAGTTGACGTAATAAAAGTAATGGGTGCTACGTTGTGTAAAAGGATTTACTGTATAATAATATATGATGTAAAATGAAACAGAGAATTTCATACACAAAACTTTTTGAGTCTCACTTTTCACTTGTTCCTGTCAACATCACTCACACCTAAAAAAAATACATGCTTCTCAGCAGGCGGCACGTACGTCAGCTCAGCGGCTACAGACATGGTAGCAGACGCTATTATTTTTTTGTTAGTTTTGTTTGACCAAATTGCCGAATCGTCGGACAGTTTATTTTATAAAATTGCAATGCATATGAAATATTGCTACCGCTTCATCGCTGTGGGCAAGTCACAGGTCAAGCTCAATAAACTTTTACTATGTATACCATTTTACAAACTACTACACTTACAACCGTTTTTTTCTACTTTACCTTCACTTTTATAATAAAAGCAAAATTATTACACAATCCCTATATTCAAGTAGGTACATGTATATTTTACTCTTTTAAGTCAATGCTCCCACCACAATCGATTTCATAACGAATAGAAACTTATCTGTGAATAAATTTCGCATTATCTCACTCAGCACTTGTTCAGCCCACAGCATTAGTAGAGCGCTTGTATGTGTGTGTCTACTTTCAATTAGCTTTGTAAAAATCTTTTTACTTGCGGCATTAGTCAAAGTTTGTATATACGTTGTTTTCATATGCACGCGGAAATTGTCAAAAATCAAAAAATGTTAAATTACTTCACGATAAATGATTTTGAAGAAGGATGATGATGATGATGACAATGATAAGTTATAATAGTGGAGAGGCTTCTTGGTGAAATCATTTTTTTCAATTTACTCCCCTCCCCACTCCTTGAGTTTTTTTTCTCCTGTTTGCTAGGTAGGTAGCCTGCAGCGAAAAAGGAAACACCTTCCGTATTTCTTTTAATCATAGCCGTCCGTTTGCAAAAGAAAAACGCGCGGACATATTACGTATAATATACATTCATATGTACCACCAGTTTGGTGGCTTGCACTTTGCACATAACTCGGCTTGATGTGCACATATTAATAAAAATAACCATGATGTGATGTTGTTGTAGGAGCGAAACCTGCATATTCATGTAATAATAAAAATAATAATAATCATCACGAGCAAAACTAAAAAATGAATGCATGTAATGATAATAGCGATCTTGTTGTAATAATAATAGTAGCAATGATGAGCAAATATGCAATCAGTAGTGTGCTTTGATGGCAATTTGCATATTTTTATTTACATATTGCACTGTTACCCCCTGTTAAATTGTTGTTGTTATTGTTACCGTTGTAGTAGTACATACCACTTTACAACAAGCTGCGAACTCTGTAAGAACATCATGTTTTGTTCCTTCTTAGGCGTATCATATTCATAACATCACCATTTTCTTGTCGTTAAATATTACGTGACCTGCCTCCCTATACACAAAATTTCAGTAATGGTTATATATACAGTTACAGCAGGGGAACTTGACCGGGTCACTTTTTAAAATTAAATCTTCAATTACTTTTTAACTTTTGACAATGTGCATTTCCCTTTTTGTTGCGGAAGGAACGAAATAAGAAGAAGAATGACAGGATAACAACTGATTTGCCAATATAAATGTGCATAGCAATTGCAAAGAATCAGGATTCTTATACAGAGTTTGGACGATTTTTAATGAATGATAGAAAAAGCCAAGACAGGTAGATCGTGCAGGTAGTAAATCCTCGCGTGTACGTTTGTGATCACGGTGTGGTACATTATATAGCTAAATTCGTGATTACAGCTACCATTTTTCATGTAATCATGCTGACATGGCGTGCTGGGGTCGTTCCCTAGTAGAAACAAAAAGTATTATTCTCTTCTGGGAGAAGTGACTTTTCAGCAGTGATGCTTTGGATGGAACGCAGCGTCTTGTGAAATAGACAGTTCCTATAAAGACCAACAAAAGACTAGAAATAACTGACAAAAGAATCAACTGAAATAACGTGATTTTTACACTCTCCTTTTTTCTCCTTTATCTGCTGTCGCTGCTAAAAGCGAATGTTTACAATTTTGGGATGTTTGAAATCGTTTGGTTATTTGCTTCCAAATCACTTGTGCATTCTGCATCAATTTGTGCAACCGATCCTTAACATTGCCATAACACAACAAATAACAACAAAGTTTACTTTCAAAGCGTATGTATACAAGCAGCAACAACAGGAGGAATGACGATGATGATGATGATCGTCATCGATCGTCATCGCGTATCACCGTAATAGTTAATAGATCGTATTTGACCACCGTACCGTAATGATAAATGGTAATAATAAATAGAAGAAACCACTTTTCATTTCCAAATTTCATGCAAGCACCAATGCATTTATAATTCACTAAATTTGTTGAACATAGTACGTGGTGAAAAAACCGGTTTTCTTCCGTATTTTTTCTTGACATTTATGTTGCTATCATCTTATTGCTGCTGCCACGCCACTACTACTACTACTTACTAATACTGCTGCTGCGTTGTTACTACCACTACAACCGACAACGACGACAAGTAAATATTCTTTGAACTCTTGGCGCTTCTGCTACTACGCTGCAACGCTGCTGACTGAAATGCTGCTCCGCCACGCCGTATTACAACTACTGCCTACTGACAACGACGAGATGAATTTGACATTAGAAAACGTAACACACAAGACTCAATATACAAAAAGATGCTATCCAATTCTGTCATTATTTTTCTCTTCAACGCAAGCTAATCTATCTCCGCTTCATGGGCTTTGCTTTCACAAAATTGTCATCAATGTGCTCTTGCCAAAACAATCTTTTTTAAGTAATAACCATCATAATAATAATAATAATAACAGCGCAGCGGCAGGAGCAAAATGCGCGTGTACATTATAATATATATCTCATATCATCGTGTCTGTGGTCTGTAGTTGTAGCAGCATGTGAATACTTAAATCATTATCATACGATACGTTTCTTGATAAATGATGATCAGCAGCATAATAATGCACTATCTCTGCATTATTTTGTTTTATAGGTATTACGAGGAATAATATTACTGATGAAATGCATGCATGCAATGCATAACAATTTTGTGTGCAGTCAAAGTCCGTCCTTGTCGATTGCCAAAAAGTATATACACACAAGCAAAACTTTATCGACAATGAGGAACTGCACCACCACCATCAACAAAAGACCTGAAGAAGCATGGTTGATGACGGAATATCGTGGCGTTGACTTTGACGACTTTACTGGCGTAAGGGCACATTGTTGTACTCGGTATAGCAAAAAATGCATTAAAGCTGAAGAAAAGAAAGAATTTTTTGGCGTTGTTCCTGGCCCTTTTCTCAGCTTCCTCTCCCTATTCCGCTACCTCGACGTGTGTGTATATGTACTATGTACCTTTGTTCTTGCTGACGACAATCATAATCAAAACACAACAATGCACTAAGTAAACTAACGACATTCATTATAATTCGTCCATCATATTTTTTCTACTCTTTTCCTTAGGTTGCCTGTGAAGAAGACGATGACGACCGGTAGTGATACAGATGCTGGGGACGGTGGCTCTCTGTTTTTATTTGATGGTTTGGTGGTGTGAAGTAAACAAGAGAGTGCCATCATCAACATCGGCTACTGATATTTGATCTGCTGCGTAACGCGAAAACAATCAAAACACTGTAAGGTGACAATAAAAAGAGATTAAAATCTCACAATTTTAAATTGTACAAAAAACGGCACGCTACACTGCGATGGTGGTTGAGGTGCTGGTGGCACCATTTTTGCAGTGACCGTTTGAATGTCGTCGGTATGGCATGGTCTCTTCTTTCGTAGCTTCTTCGCGATTTTTTTTCCTTTAGTCGACTCACGATGACTTTTTGGCATCGGTCCCGAAAATAAATTTTCCTAGTGAAATATTTTAGTACCTTTTGACTCTGACTTTTTTTTACATCACTTGTCATCTTACCTTTTACCAATTACCTACTATTCTTATGCCTGTCTAACTATAGTTGGTTATTGTGTCATATATATTATCTTCAGAGTAATAATCCCTTCGAGGGACGCGGTGGACCTACAAAGAAAGAAACAAACCCACATGTGAAAGAAACGACACGGCCTTTGGAGCTCACTTTTTGTAGTGAAATACACATTTTTTTGTGGTAGTGAAATAACAGCATCATGAGGTGCTACTTTGTGTCATCGTTCTTCGTTGTCGTTATCTTTTTTGCCGTTCTGGCACTTACCAATGGCTTTACTAATCACCCCCTCAGAAGGAACCCTATAAGACAACGGCCAAAACCGTAAGAAACCGTAAAATATACTTTAATTTAATTTATGGGAGATTTGTCAGAAAATGCAACATTTTTTTACCATGTCATGATGAGAATGCCTTGTAACACCTAATCTTATTAGCAGCGTTAGCACAAGTATCTTTTACTTATTTGCATCATTATCATCGGTTGGCTTAGCCTGTATGCAAATTTCTTGTGTTAAAAAAATGGCATTATTCGTATACAGTAATTACAATGACACTACTAATGAGATGGTGTACTTGTACTGTGGTGATTAGTTTATGCATGTTTGACCAAACACTGGTTGCTTTTTTGCTATTGTTTTGCTGACATAATATTATAGGAAGGTCGGCCTCTGTCCTCAAAATTATGTAAATACGACAAGACCTGCGTTTAAACAATATCGACTGCACAAATCCACCGAAAAGTGTTTCAAAGTAGACACAAAAGGACCTTGTGGCAAAAATCAACAATTTTACCGCATAGGCAACAGTGACTATGGAGATTGTGACTGTCAGCACAAGAAGCGATGTGGCAGACCATTATTATACTGGAAGGAGACTGACACGTGCTACTTCATTTTCACTCAAGTACAGTCGCACACTACCCCAGTCAATTTTAAAGCATTTCATTTATCTGTTACGTGGTCTATTCATACGAAATTAATGTAATTTATTTCTAGGGTCCCTGTAAAGAAGGATACTGGCTAGTATACGGTTATCAGAATAAACCCATTTGTCAGAAAAGCCCGTGCCGAAAGTACGAACGTGACAGCCCTTCGAACCACGAAGCTCGCAAATTCTGGATTCATTACAAAGGCAAGTGCATGCGCACCAGAACACACGGCTACTGTCGTAACACCGACCAGGTTCTGTTTTTCGTGGATGGTGAAGCAAGGCCGCGGTGCGTAAATCAAAACGAGGCTCGTGCCTGTAACTCCCTCAACAGAATGAGTAGACCTTGTTGGGCCGGTCAGAAGTATGATTTGCATGACGACTGCAGGAAAAAAGTTGGTTTGTGGGGAAGTGAAGATGATCACTGAAAAAGAAAGGATGATAAAGATGCCTCACTTTGCTTGTCATAGAAACAAGCCGAGGAACATGCCAATCATTTGCCATTTCTTCTCAAAGTGATTCAACATATGCAAAATTACCAATACAAACTTTATTACAACAATTAAGCTGAATAGCAATTGCCAACCAACCAGCAGCAAAGCGTGCGGTGGTTGTATGTCGCCATAAACAAAGAGACTGACATTAAATTTTGCACAACGCACATAACCGCCAATCAATATAATCATAATAACACAATGTTACAGGAGCTTTTTTTGCAGTAGCTCTAGTAATTTATCAATATTTTTTTTATTATTTTAATGGTATATTATGTTCAAATGAAATGATAATACAAAGAGTTATATATTTTATGACTTTTTTTCTTTGACTTTCATCACATCTTCGCACGCATGTTTTTCAGTGCATTTAATGATTTTTGGACGTCTTTCCTCTTTGTTTGAAAACGTGCATTTAAGATACTATTTAATTTTTATGTCTTCATGTTTGTTATTATATTAATACGTGAGAAATACATAATGTCAGTGAATAATGGCATTAGAAAATATTTTCATGAAAAAATAATAAATGCAAAATATGAAACCAATAATAGCATGCATGCTCTCAGATTTTTTGATTAAATCAAATGGTTTTCTTTATTTTCACTGCAAAAATGAAATATCTGCCGGAAGAAAAAAATAATTCAATGTGATATTATCATAATAACAAATTATGTTGAATGGGCATAACAGATATAGGAAAAAATCTACAATTATTTGTAATCACGAAATATATAACACAGGTATATTATATACAAACAAAATACGTATATCATACAACATTATCGTCCACCAGACACATCATTGTTCATAATATTTTTTTCTCAAATTGTCGTTGTTTGATTCAATGCAAGTACAGGTAAGGAAAGATATATATTTACTTATTGTAATGTAATGTAGATGATGATATTACAACTATTCCTTGTGAATGCAATATTTATTCATGTAAGAACGAATTTACCAATTTATTATTCTTTTGACTACTATTTTGAAACTTACTTTGTCTCAAGTCCACTTGGTTTCTCCTTGTCGTCATCGAGTCATAGTCATTCATGATCATCAATCCGTCCGTTTTTGGAGTGACGAAGCCAAGGAGCGTAGAGGTCCCCCAAAGGAAAACATACTATGCTGATGACACCATTGAACTTTGACAATATTCCTTACATCTATTCATACACACAACTACATTTTATTTTTGCAGGACTTACGATTTCTTTCAATGAAGTTTTGAAGCTCCGCCGGAACAAAACTTGTCAATCCTATACATACATCCATACACAATATACCGGAGAGATTCGATACCTTCTTACCAAAAGTTACTTTTGTCAAAACAATTTTCAAATTGAATCTAATCAGCGAGTTCATACATTCATAGATATATATATATAAAGAGCAAACAATCAACGTAATCATTGAAAACTGGAAAAATTACTTGGTGCAAAAGTGGCAATGTTCACCCACATAATAAATGAAAGGAAAGTGTTTTATAACGAAAATGAATAAGTAAACATATTATACGCATATGTATTCTACGCATGTCCATTTTGTCATTGTAAAAGCAGACTGATAACAGAGATTATCGTAATAATAAGTGATTATTTATAAAATATTCGTGAGATTAAATAAGGAAAAGTAGTCATTCGGTACGGTACAACATTGCACGTATATAGAGAGAGATAGATTTGCCGTATATATTATTTAGAAAATGTTTCATTGTCATCATCTAATGTTTTCGATGCAATTCACGCACAGGCTTATTTATATTGCTTACCTTTTATACTTTGGCTTGCACAAATCAGTTGCACTAAATTTGTCTTGGATGCAGCATCATCAAGAGATGAGGTAGTAGTAGAAGAAGTAGTAGAAGGATTATATAAATGACAAGTGAGTGAGTCAGACATAACGAAAACTAATTTAGCAGGTAGGAGCGTCCACAACAGGAAAAATAATAATAATAATTATTACATTGAATGACTAAATACGAGACTTAAGCACATGCAACATACATTTTCTAGCTACAAAACTACCAAAGAAAAGAAAATACCCTGAAACGAATATGATACGTAATATATTCAATATTCCGGAAATGTAAAAAAAAGTTATATAAAAAGGAGTAATCTCATTGCTCCCAGCAGTTCCTCGCACACTCGCAGCAATCAATCACCTTACACACAGGCACATTAAAAGCAACTCAATAAATTCACACGTCAACTTAGAGCTATCATAATGCTAGTTTTATAATATAGCCTAAATATGGAGTTTATATTATAGTAGTCGTAAATACAACGATATTTAACGCTTTTATCGATAATAATAATAATAATAATTGTAAATATAGGTGTATTAATGTTATCTTCCTGCTTTTTGTTCATACTCGAGTTTTGTCCACTACATTTTCAAACGAAATACCATCATTATCATCATCCATCTCAAAACTCAAAACCAGTAACCAATAATATTTTTGAATAATAATTATTATATATCATACATTCACATCAAAATATATTATATATATATATGTATGTATATATGTATATCAATCACTCCACATGTGTACTTTATAACAGATAAATATACAAATAACATTTTAAATGGTTGTTATCATCATCATCATCAATCGACAAGACTTAATTTTCCAAAATTTCAAACAATGGGGTCGACCTGTAAAATAGCAAAAAGAGAAAAAACATCGCCTTAACAAAAGATGATCGCCGGCAAACTCCTATAATGCTCCTGCCCTCATTGTTTCATGCACTATGTTCTGTAAAGTTGGCCTACCAAAAGTTTTGTATGTTCCGCGAATTTTTATATGAAATTTCCAAAAGAAATCAAGGAACCCCTCATGTAAAACTTCAACCCTAACAAAGGATCTCCTAAGCTATTTTTTCTTGTGATGTAAGCAATTAAATTATACTGCAAGAGAGATATAGAGAGAGTACCAGACTAGCTACAGATTCCACACTAACTATTGAAACAGTTACGGAGAATAGTAGATTATATATATTCTCGTGGAATTACAACACCAATAACATATATATCCTCTACGATTTTATGCAAGCGTAAGATAACGATATCAAATATAAAAATTGGAGATCTTTGTAAAGATGTGACGAAGAACATTAAATTCGTTTTTTCATAACTTTCCACAATAAGATAACATAATATATACATATATACGTATATTTATCATCAAAAATTTCTGGTTTATCACAACATCAATTTCATTCCTTGTTAATGACATTTTGTTGATCACATCATCGGATTACCCGGAGTAATGGCTGCAAGATCAATGTCACAGCCACAACAGCAGAGCAGAAGCGAGGATTTCCGCTTTCTTTGGAGATCGACAGACAGATGATGAGAAAGAATGACACCTTCCCTGCGTCTCTGTTTTGATCCCAAACTCTTTACCCATATCCCCACGTAAAAATATGATCTCCCTACACAAAATCTGCTCATTTTTCATTGTCATCATCACATTTCAAAATGTATATTATATACAAAATCAGTCACAATAAGAATTCCTCAAAGATGAAGTATATAGATATCACAAATATACAAATATATATAGGTATATCATCATTAATATCACATAATAATGGTCATCATCAAAAATTATTAAAATAATATCGATTGATAATTGCATATATATCCAAATATCACAGACGGGTTCAAATTATAATTAATCAATCACAGGAATGGTCAATATGTATGCATTGTTGCCTAAAATATATGGAGCATACCCTTCGGATGCTTCTCACTTGAGTGACAGTCTCAGTTTCCAATCCCTCTATTGACAATTTGACTTGGCCCAAATACTTACAAAAACTTTTTCTATAAAACCTTGTCGGCAGAAACCTATTCCATAGAGCATCATAATACTTAAAAACAATACTTTCCATATAAAATGAAATTGTTTAAAAACAAGATTAATAAAAAACCGGAATGCCGTCATAAACGTATATCATTTCATTTAAAATAGCATAAAATAACGTGAAAAATAAATTAAAAATTTATGTGTATGAACATGATGTCATCAAGATGAAGATGAGCTAAGAAGAAACAAAGCGACCCTTCTACCACCATCCACATTGTCAACAAGAATTTTCACAACATTATATACACATCATCATATCATTGGAGAAAATATTTATACACACAGCCCTAACGTTAGTCAACTAATTTTGTTTCATGAAGCAATAGCCTATTAAAATGACTTTCTAACGTAGTGATTATATATGGTAAAGTTAAAAAGAGCAAAACATGGTTTTCGAACTTACCTGGAACGTTTTCATCAATCATCATCTTAAATAAAAAATTGGAAAGGAACGCGACAATTGCTATATATATTCTATTTATTTATCGCCTTCCGTCCCTGGTGGGGCCGCAGTTCCAGGGGGCGCTGCAGATCCATTTGTACTTCCGCTGCCCGATCCCGATGGTCCACCTGCACCAGCTGAGCCTGGGGGTGCCGGCGCTCCCGGCTGCGGCGGATATCCACCATAACTTCCATAGGGATATGCATATCCTCCGTAGTATCCAGCTGCTGCAGCCATGTATCCAGGATACCCCGCGGCGCCTCCAGGTGCACCTCCTGGTGCTGTTGTTGTCGCTGGTTGGGATGGGGCACCACCTCCGCTACCTCCAGTAGCCTTTAAAATTTAGGAAAAATTGCACGTTGTATTAAAATAATTTTAAAAAAGTATATACCAAAAACAAATGTATGTAATTAAGCATGCTTATTGCACTAAACATTTTTAAATTACCTTTTGTTGCTTAATGTAATTTTCAATGGCTTCCGCTTCCGCAATTTTCCCAATGGAGCGGTAATGATCCGCCCACTGTTGACTATAATCAGCTGAACCTTGCCCGTTGGCTTGTCCTGCAGCACCACCTGGTTGACCATTTGTGGCGGGTGCTGCCGAAGGTGCGGTAGTTCCAGGTGGAGCAGGAGCAGAACTATTGCTACCACCAGTTCCTGGAGGAGCAGGCGTGGTGCCGGGCGCTCCAGCCGGAGCTGCACCGCCACCATCACTGCCTTTAGCTGCCTTCATTTGCTGTTCTAACATGTCTGCTTGTTGGTGTTGACCTTGCGCTCTAAAGTACTCGATCCATTGTTGTGTATAGTCAGCATTAGATGCTGCATTGCCTGCTGCGGCTCCACCGGGACCAGGTGTAGCTGCCGCAGCAGCAGCAGCCTGGGCTTGACCATAATACTGAGCATAATAAGCTGCCCATTGAGCAGAAGGATCACCAGATTTTGAAGGATCTTGGTTCTGTTGCCCCCATCCAGCGGGCTGTTGATTATACTGACCCCAGCCTTGATTCTGGTTGTAAGGATCGCCTCCTCCATGATGGCCACCACCTCCACCTCCACGACCGCCTTTTCCTTTTGGAGGAAGAGTATTGACTTTTTCTGTGATCAGCTCCTTAGCATGTTCAATTTGCTGACGATTTCCTTTGATTAAGAAAACTCTTTCTGGTCCCTCTTGTGGTCCATTTCTGTCTATTTCGCAGTGAGCTCCAGATTGTTGATTAATAGAACGAATAGTTTCCCCCCCTTTACCAATTACCATCCCTACTCTACCTACAGGAACTGGAAGACGCTCTTCTTCATAATCCCTTGGTCTATTATGACCCCCGCCCCCACCACCACCGCCGCCTGGCCCACCCCATGAATCTCCACCATGACCACCACCGCCGCCACCGCCATGTCTACCCATTCCCCCACCTCTACCACCACCCCTTTCTCCCTGATTCTCCCCTTTTCCTCCATGTAATGCAGTTTCTACTAACTCTTCAATTCTAAGCTGAGCTTGTCGTAATTGATCAGGTTTTCCTGTAATGATTGCCAACTGTTCATCCATGTCACCCAAGTTGGAATTAATAGGATCAAACTGAACTTTGGCCCCCGTTTCCATTTGTATACGCTTAATCATTTCTCCCCCTTTTCCAATAATCAGTCCAACAGAAATTTTAGGCACTGGGAACCTCATGGTTTCAAGACCGGCCTTCGATTCCATTCCACCTCCGCCAGATCCAAAGCCGAGTCCTGGACCACCGCCGCCGCCGCCACACCGCCGCCACCACCACCGCCTCCTTGACCTCCTCCCCCACCACCACCACCACCGCCGCCACTGCCATACTCTCCTTTTCCTCCCTTGCTATTAAATTCTGGCTTTGGTGGTGATTCGTTAATTAGGTCTATAACTAATTGTCTTGCATGTTCCACCAAGTCAGGATCTCCAACTATCCTCAAAGGTTTATCGCATTCTTCAAACATGTTGTCTTGTAAAATGTACATCTTCGTCCCAGATTTGTCTTGCAGCGATCTTATTGTCTCTCCACCTTTCCCAATGACTAAGCCTACTTTAGGACCTGGGATAATCATTTCAATTGAAGACTGGCCATTTGCTGGTTTTGGAGGTGCTGGTCCATTACCACCCCCACTCGGCCTACCACCAATTTCATGACTTTTTGAACTGACGATATCCATAATAAGATCCTTGGCACGAACAATAGCTTCTTTTGTTCCTTGAAGGTAGCAAGGTCTGTCTTTCCCACTGCCACTATCAGGAGCCACTTGGACTTTACACCCGGTTTCGGCTTGGATTCTTGATACTTGTTCACCTCCACGTCCAATTATTAAACCGACTAGTCCGTCGGGGATGCGCACTTCTTCAGTGCAAGATTTTCCACTTCCAGTAATTCCTAACCCAACGGGAAACTGAAAATTAGAGGAGCCTCCGCTGCCCCCTGCGTTACCGCCACCTCCTCCCATAGAACCAAGTCCACTAGGACCTCCTCCTCCCCCAAGAGATGCAGGAGGACCTCCACCACTCCCTTTCATTGCGGCCAACTGTGCCCCAAACGGATCATTTAATGCTGCCATTCTTTTCTTTTCAGGTTCTGCAAATGGCAATAATAAAAGTTTAATAACCAAAGAAATTCACGAAAGTAAATTAGAAACCAGTAATAAATGTACTTTTCAATATTGGGTTAATTTAATTGGACCACAATAAATGTCACAAAGTCTACTATCAAACGCCACTTATAAAAATGAAAGTGGTGTTAGCGAATCTTTGTGTTTTTCGGTTACTTTAGGAAATATTGTACGTGAAATGACAACTAAATGTCATTCATGAAAAATTTATATTTCCATACAGTTACGGTGCCTAAATTCTTAAATTTTATATTTTTTTGTTTCTAAATACCTGCTCCAAAATCATCAGCACTTCTTTTCATAGGCAAGGATGGAACGACGGGAGGTGGAGACGTTGCTGCGGCACCTGCACCACCACTTAACTTGGCAGCGAGCTAAAGACAAGATCAATATTTACTTTATCTATATAACGATGAAAGTTAAATTGCAATTATATACTGAAATGCAGAATTGAGCAATTTTTGTATTACGTGTACAAACTTCAAAAGTATACTACCTAAATGAAACAGAAACTGGTAAACGAATTTTCAAGCATATCTAAAATATTTGTTTGAACATTTACCTGTCTCGCTCTTGCCAGAGCATCAGCAAAAGCAGTACTTGATATATTACTAGGAGGAGTTGTGTCACTCATTCTCTGACGTACTTAAAATAGTAGAGAAACCAATTAATTCCAATATACAGCTGACTGCCAACTCCCTCAGAACTTGTCGTGAATCTGTAAAACGACCAAAAAAATATAATTAAATCTTGACCAATTCTTAAGCGTAGTATTCCGTAGAACTAGTACAATAATAGATGACTGATATGTCTGATACTCAAGAATAACAGAAAAAGCTTTTCTTTAGAAAACACAAGTATGCATAAGTTGCAAGTATTTTTAGCCATCAGTCAGTTATATTTTTTACATTCTCAGAAAGGTCTAACTCTGTTGTACATTGTATCAGGAACTGATATCAAGCTGTATGTGTACTACGCTGTGTTTGCGTTGTTACATAGTTGATAGTAGTAAAATTTAAAATAATGCTGAACAGCAATAACCAAACTATCTACAACATTTAACTGTGAAATCCCACTTGCGACTTGAATTTTTACTTATCCTACTTCACTTATCATAAAGTATATATCTAAACCTGCTAATATTTAGTATCTCCCCGGCCATTCTAATGCCCTCAACCTACTACGCCCCCTTTTAATGACTGGATAATATATTATAGGCCAAACAAATTAATATGATAGACTTATCGGTAATATGTAATAGTAAAAAAAACTTTTCCATAAAAAAATTTAAAATAAATATTTTAATAATACTAATAATTTATCTCATTCCCCTTACCGTTCCTTACCATGAGCCGAAATGAATGAAAGACCACTCACTAGTGCAGACGACCCCACGTTCAAGTAAAAGGTAAAAAAAAACTTTTTAAAAATAAAAATGCCGAAGTTGTGCTTGCTTATAAAAAACTACACTGCACAGACTACACTGTTCCTGTTGTTGTGCACATCGTCTCTTCGTTGTTCGTACTATACTACGTACACTACTACACTCACTACTACATTACGGCATGGTCCTGATATGCTATTCAAAGATATAGCCGCCGCGTCACCGTGCCGTGTGCGTGTGTGTTACGTTCTTTCACAATATCATAATATGGAATTCACTAAAACATAAGAGTGCTTCCATGCAATAATCGGTCTTATCCGCGTTTTGGGATATACCGTATTATTGCTAATCATGAGTGGACCCCATTTTCGGTCGTAAATGTTTAAAACATAGCTGCGTACAATAATTACTT
>JAHZNE010001663.1:0-26766 GCA_027744055.1 Callyntrura sp. NNG-2020
ATGCTGCTAATGTCGTTTTCCATAGGTGAATTTCAACTTTTAACTTTAATAGCAAAACTATAATACATCCTATATAATCTTGTATACTATAAAAAAGGGCAAAATGGGGCAACTGTAAACGTTACCCTTGTAACTACCTATTTCAGCAGACTGGGCGACTAACCATGAAACCGACAGCAAAATAGGAAGTTGTAAACTTGGAAAGTGTCTCCATTCTACTATAAAACATTTGACAAATACAATAAACCTCCATAACCTACTGGCAATGCTGATGCGTCTCTTACAGGCAATAAATAAAGGTTTCTACAATAAATCTAACCTTAATAAAAATATATAACGTACATATACGTGCTGGAGGGTATTAAAGTATGAAAACCTCTACCGAATACTACATATGCACCAGTGTAGTACTTGAATACGTAATTCCAATATCCGTTTATGTATCCACACAGTTCATTTATTTGTAACTACAAGCCGACATTTCCTCTGCACGAAAAAAGGGGCATAAAGCAGCGATGGAGCGACACACGAGCTATTGTGAATAATTGTGAATAATATTGTTTATTTCGGGTACGTCTTCTATCTTGAAGATTCACGATTTCACAATTTTCTTGGAACTTATGCACTTTTTTTATTTTTTGTAGGGTGGGTAAACATAAACATGACAACGGGTAGAAACCGAAAGCAATAAAGAAGCTAATGCCTGGAGTATTTTGTGAATTAATATGGCTCTGCTCCGAACTGACTATCTAACTTTGTTTTTTTCTTTGTTTTACAAGGAAGAAATTGAATGGGGTTTCCCGTTTTCAGGAAAAACTTTTTTTGTCGGCAACTGAATGAGACCAACGAAGGGTATAAGAATCTCATTTACTTAGTTTAAGATGTTAATGTCATCGTTTTAAAAAACAGCGCTTTGGCTGTAGAACCATGTTACCCTATCCTGTTCTGTATACCTAAGTGCTCGACATTCGCATTAAAATTGTATAGATTACTTTGTGCTTGGAATAAAAGGTGAAAAGTTTATGTATCAAATTTTAAAATGATTTTATTTCTTACATAAATAAAAAATAAGTACTTTTTATGGAAGTAAATTTTTAAATTTTAATTTCCTTATCTATAAGTACCTCCATTTTTCTGATGATCCTTTAAAGAGTACTATTAGAGTGGATATCATTTTGTCTTTTTCCAACTTTGGAGAAGTGAAAGCATAGACCCGAGCGAACCTCTCCGTTTATTTTCACTTAAAGACTCCAGCTTACAAAGCACCTTTTTAGTAATCTGGTTTGAAGTCGGGAAATTTTTTATGTGAGGAGTTTTTTAATATATCGTGCAGTGAAATTGGTTATCAGCTACTTTACGGCGCTAATAAAAGCATTTAACAGCATTAACTGCGTGCAAGGAAAGAAAATTACAATGGTCACTCCAGGTATCCATGAGTAGTAAATGATCCGTTGGTTTTGTGTATTATAAATGTGGCTGTGCGGTTACCGATGGGAACGAGCTTGCGTTAGCTTATGTTCCTCCAGTAACTTACGAAAAGCTACATAATCTATTTCAGTCAGTTATGGTGTGCAGCTTTTACATTGTAATATCTGAAAAATCATCTAAAACATTTTCAACTTAGAGTAGTGATGAAAACCATAAATAAATGTGCATACAATTCCACAAATTTAACGATCAATTTTGCAGCACTGTTCAAAACTATTGAAATAAGTACTTTTTTGCATCCTAATTTGCGTACCGCAGAAAGGTTTGCATCTAGCCAATCTCCAACTCTATATAAAATGATAGACATTGCAGTTTTCTATTCCGTATAGAATTTCATTTCATTCATATTGTGCAAAATGCTACCATAGTAATATATAAGTATAAACATTCATAAAAATTTGAATGAATATAATTAAGTTAAACTGACAAACTTCTCTTTAACTTTGAATTCCTATCCAATTATGAGTAAACGTATGCACTTTTTCCTAACACTTTCTACCCTACTTTCCTACGAAAGAAGTTTAAAAAAAGTAGTACGCTATGCGGTGTGCGTCCGTCGATCAATAGAAGTATTAAGGGTTATAGAAAGGAAATGTCTCAACTTTTATGTTTAGCTTTGACATAATCAAAACGACGAAGGTGTGTTGCAATTTCCTCTCCATTTCAATGTCAAACAAATATTGTTCCATATCAAATCTCTCCCCGCCCCTGCCGTCACCGTCATCAGACATTTGCAGTACTGGGGTCTTTATTACCACATTTAAACATTTCTGCGTTACTCCGTAATTTCTTCGTGTATTTATTGAAATAATGGCAACATATTTTTTAATGAAAAAACGTGGAAACGAAATGAACGAAGAAAGGAAGATAGAGACTCCTGGAAACATAATCGTCGATATGTAGTTTGCACACCGTTCTAAGTTGAAATCCACTTTCCACTCAAATTATGCAAAACTTAATTAACACATTTATCCATAACGGACAAACTAATGATTATTTCCATCCGCACACATCATATTTCTGACAAAAAGAAAACTCATTTTTTCATTATTCATTCTCATTTTTTAAAATTTTCCTTGTATTTTCTCGTTTATGTTTTCCAATAAGTTAGAAACGATTGTAAATGGCAAAATGCATTGGACGAATGCTGAGAAAATGGGAATGAGGATGGATGGTGAGGAGATCTATCGCTGGTTTCATACATGTTGGTCCAACCACCGTTGTTGTGCAGTGACATACCTTTTGGTATTCCTTGTGTGGAAATTTGTATTGTCAGGGAATAAAGGAGTCGTCGTTTATGTTGAAAAAGTAGCATAGTATTCAATCTTAAACAGATTAACATGCACTTGAGCCATGTAGACCTTACAAACATTTTGTATAAAAGTGTCACTGGGTAAAAACAAACGCTTGTAAAGCAGCAACGTGCTCCTAATTGTCTCAGTCTTCTATAGCTCATACTCACAATAAAAATTTTCATTCTAATCCCTGTATAAGTGGAACTACACAAACTAGTAGTAAGCAGTTTTAAACGTTTTCTTTAAAAATTTACTTTTGCCAACTTTCTCTTATCTTACAGTTAAAAGTAGTGCTTCCATTGGACAAGTGGTTCTCATCTGTCAGATGCAAGATGCAAGATGCAACACATGACACATACACTATAGACTAAATGCTTTATAACTAACTGTTTTAGCTCAATCATTCTTCAATTTGCATTTTCTCCTGCTAAATAAAGAAGAAGGTTGCCACTAATGGATTTGGCTTAATAGATGATTTAGCTCAACAAAGTTCAACAAATTTGTTTAGCAATTTAGATATAAGACTTAGATTCTTAAATACTTCAAGATGCTGCTATATTTATTAGCTTACAATTTTGTTGCACAATTTGTCTACATAAAAACTCGTTTGTTCCCCCAGCTTGAGAGATTTTAATTTGGAGAACTACCAATTAATTACGTACTCTACACTCAAGTATTCAGCGAATGGAAACTTCCATAAACAATCTGTATGTTCGTATATATGCCGTAAGTATATACGCAGTAATTTGGCCCGGCACATGGCCGGAAATAAACTTGGTGTTCAGAATTCGGCGGCTTTGTGTGTTACTTGTTAGTGTGTTCTATTATTAAAAAAGTTGTGTGATAATCTCTGTCGTAATGAGCAACGACGCTTCCGTTGCGGACACTTTGTACTTGATATGAAATCATTCTTCTTTTAATTATTTCATTTCAACAATTCTCTTCCATTACACATAAAATGAACGTAGAATAAAATAATTGGAAGAAGATTGGAAGTGTAAGCTTGAAGAAATCTCGGGTATAGCCCTCTAGCCCCAATCATAACTGTGCAGTACACTATGGCCCATTGTGACTTGAAAGCAGATACATAATAGAATTTGCAAGTTAGCATAAAGTTTTTTTATACTGCGTATGCTCAAAATTGACCATTCCGTAGCGTGCCACATTGCGAGTCAGTGCCCTGTGCATCGCTGGTCACATGCACGGCTGCATAAATAGGTTATGCGGTAGGCAGCACACTTTAATTGTTTCCCATATACATACTTGCATATTTTCGTTGAATCTGCAAAGTTACAACTTGGAGTTTGAAGTACTTTTGACTCGAAAAGTGTAAGCCCTTCAAAACATCAATCCAATGACTTTTCAACAACAATTTTTACTTTATTTGCTCTAATAACGTTCTCTCTGACTCTCTGGTCGTATTACTTTTTTATTTATTACATCTTTCTTGACAGAGACGCTTGTTTTCCCTTTGATTTCCATAAAACGACTTGACTAATTGACATTTAGCAATTTATTTTACTGTTTGTGAGGTTGACAAAGCTAAAGAAATTGCGACATCAAAGTATTATCAATGTCTTCCTCAGAAATGAAACGTCAACCGCTCGATGTACACCAGTGGAATTTGGGGTAACATTTTCACAAATGTGTAATTCATGGACAAACTTAACGATTACAGTTATTAGCAGCGTTACCTCTTCAAAATTTCAATTCATGCGTATTTGTCTATTCTGCTGATAAACCCGGAAAATATATTCGTGTTGTAATTCCTTTTATTGTTGGAATTCTATAGATGAACCATGTTGATTTTGCTCGCTACACTACTTCTATACACCCTTTGGTAAAACATGAATAAAATTCAAATAGGATTGGTCTAATGAACGTACTTAACAACTATTTGTTCTTCCCGTTTAAACTATTTCCAACAAGCGAGCTTGATTTGCACGTGCTATTATTCCATCCTGTCTGTGCTTCCATTGTCAAAAATGATAATCCACCCGCGGTAACTATTTTGATACGGCATATGGATTACGAAAGACATTTTGAAAGCGAAGGTTTATTTATCGGTTTTATATTTGGAGCTACATGACTGTCATTGAAATCAATGAAGCTTGAACGGAGCTCTTTGGCGTGTGAAGAAGCAATATAAATTATACACACAGCTGTAGTCACTATATCCCCTCCCCTTAGCATCTTTAGTTTCTCGGAAATTCTAACCAACTCGCTCCGGGATTTCCTGTTCCTACACCATTTTTGAACAGTGGAAAACGGATTTTATTTCATCTATACTTTCTCCCACCCAACCATACACCCGAGTTCGTGAGCAACCCGAAGTATTTTATCTTAATAAAGCCCTTATATCGTTGTACACGCTTGATACTGGAAAGATAAAAATATTTGTCTCTAACTATAAAATAGTAACAAGTAAAAGAGACGTCAATGCTATATACCACTTACGTAATGTGCAGAATACAGTGAAAGTCCAACTACTTTTTTCTCTCTCGTCTTCTAGTACAACTGCTGAGTTCTCTTTCCAAGTCTGCAATTTCCGCGCTTCTCTCATAATGTGTCCATGATGCAGTGAAGGCTCTATCAACTTTTACTGATGGCAGCTCTTTAAGCCCCATTTTATTGCAGACTAATCCATTCCATTCGTTGTATAATGCGAACACCATGGCTAATCCTACAAAATCATTTGCAGTGGTGTGTGTACTTTTGCATTCTTGCCTTCCGTGCTATGTACTTCCGTCCCAGGTTATAAAATAATTGTTATGATTATTACACACTACACATTATATTTACTATTGTACATTGGATGTGTAGTAGTAGTAGTTCTAGTAGTGTGCACAGTAGACGAACATGGGAAAACTTTTGCTTTCACTTTTATGTGCCTCGCGTAAGAACACTTATGATCTGCTGGATAAAGCCAACATGAGTACCACCATCACTTAAATTGGAAAAATTCTAAGCACACTCCGGAAGAGTTCTGGATGAAGTTATTATTACCATTAACATCAAACCTTGGCAGTTAGGCAGACGCATAATTTTTACAGAACTAATAGCAAATTCCTTCTTTCCTTACAGTAACGCATGATGCGGCATATACACATATTATATGTCAGTCAGACACACAAATTGAACTTGTCAGACCCTTCTCCATTTAACTGACTTACTTCTCTCTATTTTACTTATCAAAATCTCTATATCCTTCTTTTTGGCAGAGAAGAGAGACCGTAAAAGGTACAGTGATCTTTGAATGGAGGATGGATACCTATCCAACTAATCTAACAGAGCATGTACGTTCTTTTTGTATACAAAAAGTAATAATTAATTTTTTTCTTTCAACTGTTCAACATTTTATGGAATCCCTAATTCAACGTATGTACGAAATCTGCCTTGGGGAAACCCTGAGTGGCTTCTCCTTTTGTACGTAAAACCTTTAAGCTGCCGCACCACCATTATAACGACGGGATTATGAGCATTATATATTTTACTAAGGTCTCTTGTGTAGTCATTCTATGTCGGCCACATATACGGAGGAAACAAGCTAGTATCAGGTAAAAAAGTATGCTGTAAACCCTTGATGATTATCATCGTCATCATCATCATCATCATCAACCGACCGACCATCTTTTACCCCAACTTTTTCCTTGGAAGCTAACAAGCTATTTTTGAGAAAGGTAAAAAGGAGCTAATTTGGAGAAAATGGAGGAATAGTATTTCATGCAAGCTCAAAAGCACATTAGGCACATATCCTACTACCTCTTTACTACCTGAAGCAATATTTGTGTTGCATTTATTCATTTGATTTTCATAAATTTTAAAATTTTGCTACCTAACAATAAATATACAGGGAAGCGCTATCTACCACACTGCGGCACTGAAACATACGACCAAATTCTCCGACTTTTTACTTTTCCCTGTCTATAGACTTTTTTCGTCTTATCTAGTTTTCACATCCTGTCACGGCCATATTCATATTGAAATTTTATAAAGATCCAAGGTAAAAAGTATCCTACGCTAAAGAAAAAGTTGGCGGGATACGTGTCTTCTTTACCTTACCTATAGACTTATGTGACAATACTGAGAGTATCGTTACGTCACGTATACATACACCCTTGTATAAAAGAATGAATGGAGTGATACAAACAGAAAATAAAATAAGAACTACAAATTTTTATCCCAAAGAGTAAAAGTTTTGGGCAAAAGTAACTGCTGCCTCTCTCCATCCCAACTTCATTTTCTCCTTTATTCTTCTTGTAAAGAAAGAGAAAGTTACCAACACAAGGTGTTCCACGGATAGAACATGACACGTAGCAAATAAATATGTTGTATTTTCTCTATTTAAGAGCGTGTATATTATCGTCTTCATATAAGTACTGCATTAGCTGTTTTCTCGGTTAACTTTATATAAATTGTTTATATAAATTTATACCGCATCATCGTCCTCATCATCAACAACATTGGGGATGACTGTTTGGTGGTGAACGTGCTTGTACCACCTTGGCAGAAAACTTTCATGTTGTCGAGTAATCAAACTGAAGGAAATGACAACACAACAGCATTATTAAATGAGCAAGAGGAAAACTAGAACTCACACGTCCCAGGGTCTTAAGCTTTCCTGTAATATAACTTCTTTACAAAAAAGATGCGGCCAGAATTCGGCTAGGGAACAAGACATCCTTCCCCTCCGTTAAAGCAAAAGCATCATTCCACAGAGAAAGGGATTCTCTAAACCGTTCGTTGATGTGAACAAGCTTACAGGTAGTTTAGGATTATGGAGCTGCTCGCTTACATAATATTATAGAAGATCCCTTTCGTCACTTGTAGTATAAAATAACGCGAGTAACGTGTCATCACGTATTACTGAAAGATACACAACGTGGAAAACGATTTTTTTTCAACAAATTCTGCTCGATGCTCCCTTCCTGATATGTAAATCGACGTTAGTAAAGTGTAGCAATGAAACTTGAATGCCTGGGCGTTTTATGTGTAGTTACAAATCTATAAGCGGTACGAGCAGCCAAAATGAGTAACGTCGCGTCGTCTCGCCGTACCCTGTCGTCATATTCCTCTTTGGTTAATCGTTGCTGGAAAAATACTTTTTTATTTTGTGCTGAATTTCGTCCAAGTCCGTGCACCCTAAAAGTTTCTTTTGATTAGTGTCTATTATCTGTAGGTACGCGTGGTAGATTTTGTGTCGAAACCGATTTTGGTTAGGAGAAGAAATTTCAAAACCACTAACGAACAGTCTTGTTGTAGCTGAAATTAAATATTTCACTTGGTTTTTTGACAGACGTTGAAACGCACACGAAATTGGACTTTTTATTGACGTAAAGAGTAATTGGAAACATGGGCGAGCATTCAAAGCTTATACTGCCACATGGACAATACATTCTCAGGGAATCCTGATGGCCTATAATGTGTTTATGTCAAAACCAGTTTAGCATTTGTAACCACATTTCAAACTTCATTAACTGGGAAACCTAATAATATTGAATATCAAGCAAATCCACTTGTCGTATGTTTCTAGACGTGACTGTAACGAATGACAAAGTGAAAATTCTACTCAATTTTCCTCTAACAGACCAAATTATGAAGATAGTCAAGTCCTACAACCACAACTATATTTACTACTGGATCGGTAGCATTTTCATCAGGAATAATTTCTTTGTAAAAGGATTATAATTTTAATTATAGCATTATGTTCTCAAAAACCAGAAGCTCTTATATTCTCCTTTGCGAGATATGAGGTGGATTTAAAACTTAAAATCTTTCAGCAGATTTCAGGTCTGGGGAGCAAGTAGAACTGTTATTATCACACCGTGTAGAACTTTATGGTTGTTCTTGTGGTTCTTTTTTGTATATCTACATTTTGATCATGACGGTCTGTTATCGGACTGTTGCTTACAAATACGTGTTTAAAACTAAGCAGCTATCATTCCACCAACACTCTTGATATTAGGCAGCTAGAATGTAAGATAAGGCTGTAATATATATCGGCATGTACCTAATTGTTCCGGAACACAAATTTAGAAAAAACCCAGATTATTCTGGTACCTGGTTGTCCGTTGTTGGTGGTAAAATTTTGCTAGTTTAGTTTGAAAAAAACACGAAAAGCACGGTACATTTAGAAAGACTTTCTCCCTGCACAGCAGAGAGAGTGTAACTTACCGAGCAAATCTAGGAGTAGTTGCAACAATAAAGTTTGTTAGCGAAAATACCGAAGATACATTGTAACAAAGGAAGGGAAGACTTAAAAAGATAGGGATCGTGGAACTTTTTATGACATGCTTAGTCTAGCATGAATAGATAGTCTGTTCTCTGCCGTGTGGGGTGTGTAGGTCTGCCTGTGGGTTGCTTATTTTTCTACTGTGTTCTGTGACGACGAAAAGATAAGACTGCTGCTACTAGGTCGTCGGTCGGTGCATAACCTGTGCGTAATATTGGAAGTATTTTGTATATACATTATGTTTTCTAATACGGTTTCACAGCTTTATTTCATTCCCCAACGCTGATACATCGTTATTATAGACGTTTTTAATATAGCTTTTTTGATTTTGTGCTACATCACCAGTTTCCAAATAATATTTTCTCGGGTCTAATTTGCTTCGAGAGAGATATGTGTTGCGCTGGCTTTTTCACTGTCGTTGACTTTTTCATTTCAATAAGGGCAGGAAGTACCACTCACGACGCTAAAAAAATTTAGGATAGGAAGCGATTGTGTGAGTATAATCGACCGTGCCAAACCTCGACCTCTTGATAATTAATAATCTCATTTTAAGTCATCATAAGACAAATTCTCCGTTGCTAACCGCCGTTATTTCATATTTACTTTCACCAGCTATTCAGCCAGTACATATAACATCGAAATGCCAGCCCATAGGTAGCTTTAAATGCTACTAACATGCTAACGGTATGCAAGTGCAGGAATATGTGCAACGCTGATTTAAAATTTGATAGTCGAGCAGGACAACTTTATTAGAAATAGTAGTAGGCTAGCTGCAATCTATTGTTGTATCTATTAATTTATTAGCTAATGCAATAATATAACGGAAGAATAAATAAACTTTGTTTGCATTACTACATACTGAAAATAATATACTTGGCTTTGGTGGAACTGAACAATTAATGTGTTAAAGACACAATAAGCATACCTACATTATTTGTGGAAAGTCTTTGTATAAGTTTATATTTTGTCATGTTTGTCATATAGCGCAGTCTTATCGCTTTTTATTTTTAAAAATTCTTTTGTTAGTGAAAGGCTTACGAACGGCTGCTGGCGGATGCCCAGGTCGAGAATTGGCTGGGTATCTCGCTGTATATAGCATTTGCTGACTATAGACACATAGGCGCAACATTACGCTGACTCTACTTACGATTAGAAACCCAAAAATAAAACGAGCATTTTACCAGTATTCTCTTCTGAACGAGTTACACCAGTGTACAATGCCATAATGTATGATATATTATATATAGGTAGCTTTCAAACAGGAACTTTGAGTTGTTTTCTTTTTTTCTACACAGAACACCCAAAGCCATCATCAGCGAGAAATGTATTGTTGTCCGTTGTGTTGGCGTCCTCTGCTTATATTTATTTATGTTTATCATAATAAATATAATGGCAATAGTGATGAAAATAATGATACTTACTTCACAACGATGTAAACTTTATGACTCTGTCTTGTTATGACTGTACACAACACACATGTGATAAAGAAAGCGTCAAGTTATGCTAGAGAAAACTGTAGTGGTTTCTTCGCATTTCTCGAAATGAATAAAAATGTAGGTATTGTGTTCAGGAGAAAATATCAATGGTACTTACAGAATAGAACCTACGGTGGAAGTGTGTGTGTTATGAAAGGTTTTTGGCGTGCATTGTGTGAATGTGGTGCGTAGAAAGACAATAAGTGTGCAGTCTCGCTGTAACTAGATATCATCTATTGTCACCGTCTACATTTACAATGTTCACTGGCAAATACCAGCGTATAGCTGTCATACCCTGTATTTCAATTTATGATGAAATGGATGTGATTTAAAGATGAAACAGAAAGTGAATATTATCCAGCTTAAGAAAATGAAATGACGTTCACGAGCTGTAAGAAATACGAAAGAAATGCCACTAACAAGACAACCTTACTAATGTTAAACCTTTTTATGGCTAAAATACATATATTTAAAGTACTTTGCTGGATTTTAGCTGCGACATAAGTGTACTAAACAATTTTATCGCGATTCATGGCCTTTAAGGCGTCAGAATAAGTAATGCAGTGGTCGCATTCACAGTACAAGCCCCATAAATGACACACAATGTATTTACTCCACCGCAGTACTTGTTCCCTTGAGAAAACATTTTTCGTTTACTTTTCTGATTTTGCGCCTCTGAACCTCCGAGCAAGACTTGCTTAGAGTGGGAAACATAACCCTCCACCACTGTTACCCCGAGAAAGCAAAACAAACGTGCTTATTTAGTGCCACTGTTGGATACTTTGTAATATTTTTGTATTCAAAGAAAAATGACAAAGTGTGCGACAGACTACGGGAAAAGTCTCCTCCAAAACAAAAAGTTTTTGTGCCACACAAACGGAGAAACTTTCAAAAAAACCTTGCGAACTGCAAAGTTGATATTATTTTTTACAAGTTTGTACGGTTGTTCCCTCTGCGCAGTCCCAGACAAAAACGGCAGTTGTAAGTTTTTCGGTTTTCTAAGGTTTTTTTTGTAGTAGCAGTAATGGCGGTGGTGTGCAGTGTGCAGACAATATTAAAGTCAATCTAATGGCCTTTGTTGATGTGACCTGGGGATGCATAATGTTGTCATTACGGAAATATTACGCATGCTATTCAAAAAGTTTACGTAACAAAGGCAGGGAAGCCAGTATAATTTCATTTGTGTTTCACTAAACTATTCATTTATACAAATGTACGCGGAATCCCTACATTTAGATATACCCTATTGCATTGGAGTGTGCATGTTCAGAGTTCAGAGGTTTGAGTAGAAACACGTGAGTTCTCCTTTAGAGAAAGGAAGTTGTGAAAATTGCCATCTTCTTTAGTTTATGATGTTGTTTCTGTGTGCTCAGTAGGAATAACAATAATAATGAATGTAACGCCCGCCTGGAAACTACGTGGATGTCTTTGTAGCCAGTCATTTCATGAGAGCAGCTATTAATGGGTTTCGTTCATTCATTCATTTTTGAACTCGTATTGCGGTGAGTGCGTTTACCTGAGGATGCGTAACCAACTCTAGCAGGAGGACTTTTATCACGAGGCCTATACTTACATAGTATATAAGGCAATTACGTTATGGTTTGGCATGGCATAGACAACCGCCTGTCTGACTACATGTTGTTCTGTCAAACTCCCCATTTGGTTATGTTCATGTTTACCGTTTGGATTCCCTACAGGATAAACGAATTTCTGTTACTTTAGATGTAATGATAATTAGTTCTTTATAAAACTCAAAGGGGACCCAATTTCACGGAAAATAAACTTACTGAAACTCTTTCCCTTCAGCATCTGAAACAACTGATGTTTCTACAACCACAGCATTTCGTTTTGGCAGAAGAGACAAGGGACATCCATCTACAACTGGAGGAGGTGGCGTTTGAGCTTTTGAGCTTATACAATAACATACACACCCTGTATGTAGATTTCGATGAGGCTAATGAAGTACCAAAATGGAACATTGGAAAGGGTTGAATGAAGGACATAAGTAACATCTTTAATCTGATAGTCCATCATCAAACTTCCTCTTTGACTTTCATTTTGCGCTTGATGGTTCCTAAAAGCTGGTTTCGTTGATGGCGATGTAGCACAGAAAGCTTTGGAAAGGGCGGTGGTGGTAACTGCTTGCTCGGAATGTATACATAAATATTAAATAAATATACGTACATAATAAGTTCATAGGCACTAAAAAGATAGGACATGTGATAAGGTGCTGTGTGTGACTGTGACTGTTACATTGATGGAAGTGTGAAAATGAGTAAATCTAATTCAAGAGTATTTTCTCCAACATCGCCACTTTTGAGTACACGAGAGTAAACATTGATACATTTGAGCATACAGAGAGGGTTGCGTAAAGGTTGCCAATTTGCATAAATATAGTAGACTCAAACATCTTTTCTGATACTCATCTTCTCTTTCCCTCCATCTCTTCATCTTCCCTAAACAGCCCATAGCTTTTGACTACGAGTGAATGAACTTCCAGCAGAGATTAGATACCTTTGAAGCGATGAACGCGAACATCGTTTACATTTCAATGAAATGCTCAAAGTAGAAAATCTATTGAACATTTTGGGAGAAAATGCATATGGTAGATAGATACATGCTCTTCTCCCCCTATGCGGGGAGACAAAACAAAATTATTACTAGTTTAAATCCTATAATTTGCAATTTCGTTTTTCTTCCAATGCGGAGTTCTTGGTTTGCCTTTACAGAATACAGAGCAGTATGTGATTTGTGTGGAAGGCACCGCGGGGGGAATTTTCCCTTCGAAAAGTTTTTTTCCAAAAGCAGACGCTTAACCCCAGAAGAAACACGAATGTGTAANCAAAATATGCACTTCGTTTCTTCTGGGACTAGACTGCCTTCCTTCAAAATGAAATACTCTTACTTTGCTTTAGTTCATCAGATTAGAAACATCGATTGATATGCAAAGATAATACGGAGTGTATATAGAATTTTCATTTAAAAAATAGAAATCCGTTATTTGAACTGGCCTGGAATTCACTTACCCGCAATAGGAGCTCGTAGGAGTCTCGCTTCTTCTTATTCCTTTCCAGGGTGAACCACTTACGGGTGGCATGAAACGAAGTGATCCTTCAGGTGGTGAGGCATATGGCAGATTGAGGAATACCTCAACACCTTCATAACCGTTTGGAGGTCGTACTAGGAAACCTTGGACAGTACCCAACTTTGTAACCACTTGTCTTGGGCTCCATATAAATCCATTAGCTGCCGTACTGTCCCCACTACTGCCACTATTACTAACACTAACACTACCGAGTACTGCCCCGTCCAGGCCTAGCCCTCCGCCACCACTACTACCCATGGCAAAGCCACTCATAGGGAATGGCTCAATGTCTGAAGTAACATCGTTCGATAGGAATTGTAGTACAAGGAGCAAGGACAACAAAGGGATATGGTTAATTTTGCTAAACATATCAAAAGCCCTTTGGTTAGTGTGTCGATGTCGTCCTCCCTCGTTTCCACTCTTGTCTCGGTTTTGAAATGCAACATCACATCACATTCCTCTGTTCTCAATCTACGCCAGGTGAACACGAGTTACTCGGATAAAGTCATCGCTAATATAACTCTCGTCCTGACATATAGTGTCCCATCTGCTGATGCGGCAATCCATCTACGGGAGAAGGAAAATCAAACAATTTTAGTTACTCTCACAGTCTCATGTTCAACGCTCATTATATCGACTACTTCTCTATACACATGTCGTAATGCGGCAAAGCATAAAATGGACTCGCTCTACCCTGTAACAGAGTAGAGTGAAAGTGAACAGTGCGAGAATTTTGTGGAAAGAGCACCGTTTTAACTACCTGTCCATGTACATATCTCGGTTTGTCCGAAAATAAATAAAACCTGCCCAGTAAAAGTGGAGTCAGGCTCAAAGTAAATTGCTACTTACATAAACGTACTCTCCCTTTTACAATGATTCCGAATTATCAAAGGCAACTGCCGCAACTCTCTAGGCAAACATTGCCTCTGCATTTATGTACTCACATTACCTTTGGGATTGAGTGACTTTTATCACCTGACCTCTGAAGCGTACGTACTTCACATACATTACATGGAGATAGTAAAAGCGCATAAAATTTTCTTAAAGAATGGAGCAAACGACTATAGTGGCTTTACGTGAAAGTTTATAAATCATCATTACAAAAAGAATCGCATCATCATAAGTTATGAAGGGAGAAGGATTGCAGCACATGCTAAGAGCATTGGGGTTGACGGGGTACCTCTCTACCAAAATTCTTCTTGTCAAGTTTTATTCACTAAAAATTTTCATGAGAGCAGGCGTTTTCCATCATATAGATGGGCTATAAATGAAGGCCACGGAAGACATGTAACTGGAAACGTAACGCCTATAAGGATGTAGTACGAGTAAGTAAAACGTACAATATATGTATATATGAAGTGCTTGAATTTAACTTTACTACTGCATAGTGCACAGCACATTGGTACGCCAGCATGTTTTTTCAAGTACGGTCGTCCGAAATGCGGTTTGAAGAAATAACCTACTGATGTGCAAATAAATATTTACTTAAGAGAACCACCCTTACTAAATTAAACAACGTGCCTACGCTCCGTCTATGTACTTGAACTTTCACTATCCGTGATGCTACTGTCAGTGGCATGAATAAACTTTGAAAACCTTCATAATACTGACACATGTAATTTACAATCGGCATTAGCCATTTTTTAGCCAGAATATTACCGATTCGTCATTTGCAGACGTTTTGGAATGATAAAGTTAAGTATATTCTCAGCAGAACGAAAACTTTTACCCTATCGTATAAACAAATAACGTTGTTAAACGGGCCTTCTTTATTTCAATTTGCAGGGCAGTACCTTCAAAATAGAGTCTGGTAATCGATGAAGTCTTGGTTCTACAATGGCGTCCTATTTTTATATTAGGTAGGGAGGGCAATGTTAAAAAAGGTGATACTGGTGATAGATATATTGAATAAACGGGTAAAACATCTTGGAAGAGTGTAGATAGCGGTTAGAGTTAGAGAAAAAGTGTATGAGAATAGCCTAGATCCATATACGCCCATTTGCTTCTTCTTGCCTCACATGTTCTGCTGTTTGTACTTTGTGTTTCTGAAGAAGAGCAGAAGCAAAAGATGATGGTATGTGATTTAGCAGGAACCCAGTTATTTGACACTTTATGCATGTGCATCATAAAAAGGGAGAGTTATCGCGTATATTCCTTCGTTGTACACGACACGCTGTGTTATATCTCTGGGAACGGAACCAGTTTTCTTTCCCATTTTTCCTTGTCCTCTTGAAGAAACGGGAAAACATAAAGTATTTCTACGGAGTGTCTTACACCCTAAGTCCGCGCTATTTATATTGGGATACGTTTTACTTCTCGAAAAGAGTTACGCTGGGGCGGCTGGGGTCGGTCGTCGGTTCGAATAAGTCCCTTAATAGAAATAGAAACTACAAACTACTTTTCTCATCAAAACCCACTCTGACAGCGTAATATCGCCACGAAAAAATTCGTGGAAAGCATACCTACAATGCCGTCTCTCTGTGAGTGGAAAGCACAGCTGATCCAGCAAATGCTTTTGTCGCTCCGTTATTTTATTTTTTAAAAATAACAACAGTCTAGCGTATGGCGTCAGAGAAATCATAAGACACATTCCATACTTTTGTAGTGTTATGTCCCATACCCATAACTTATAGAAAAGAACCAAGCATTTCTTACACCATTCAACATATACATTTCCAATTTTTTCAATAGACGCATCAAACCAGGAAACCAGTGTACTAAAATAAATTTGACCTGTTTTCAGTTCTTTGTATAAAAGACACAATAACAAAAATAGAGACAACGTACCGAAAGCCAGGAAAATGATTTTTTATCCACACCGATCGTTTTAAACCGAAAGAAGACGCTGTTTCATAATTTCCCTCAAGTTCGAGTAGTTCGAGTAACAACTTCCCCGTTTCGCAGTGTACCATATCCCTCTGACAGTAATGGTGATGGTGGTAGTAGTGGCGTGTGTTTGTGTGAACTGTTCCGTACTAGCATAACCCCGCAGGGATAACAGTTTTGTTGAACAGAGTGTCTACGTTCCTTCTTTTTCACAATCACAGAACCAACAACTTTTGTCTTTGCTTTCACTTTCGGGATTTTATACAACCATATTGGATACCTTTTAAATGCACATTATAGGCGTGCTCCGTGTTTACCCCACTGTGTTCCCAGTATACGGAAACCATGCCATGTTTTGCCGTTGCGTCTGGACGTCTTGCTATACCCCACTTTTGTGTTGGTTCCTCTGTTGTTTTACGTTTCTTGTTGGAGGCAATAAATACTTGACACACCAAAGCCACTAGCTACATTTTACTTTCACCTTCAATTCTCGTGATGTGTGTGTATTTGTGCCTTATCCACACATGAGGGCTTGCTGGCGGTAAACACACGAGCAAGATGGCAAGTTTCACAGCAAAGTACTGCAACGTGCAAGAGAGAGCATGTAATCCTGTTTCTAAACAATTCCACTCAGCGTTTTCAGTCATTCTACATAATGATATAGTACATTAGGATGGAATTGGATGATCACAGGCGGCAGCATGTAAGTTACAACGTTTAGACAACCACCTGAGGGTGTACGAACAGCACCTATGTATATATATATCTTTAACACAATACACCTTGTCGAGAAAGCGTTGCACACAAAGTGTCAAGCATAACAACTAAAAGATTGCTTACACACGGAGACTCGTCATCATCGTTCCCTTTTTAGAATAATGCATCAGTTTATTCCTGCCGCCGCCGGGTGTATTTCTAAACCGTTGGCCGAACAAAAACAAGAACAGGAGGGGGTACTTTCGAGTAAAACTCCACGCTTAATCGCTGTATACAGGAAGTGTGTAGCTTAGATGCCAGCTGCCGTACGTCACAACCAATGGAGTTAACTTTGTGTATAATTTCATGCCTTTGTAATACTTCCTTTTCCTTTCAAGTATGTGATTAAGCGGACTACTTCTTTGAGATATTAAAGCTGAAAATGAAAGGCTTTTAATATTTTGCGTCGGTATTGATTTTCATTCAGATGATTTTTTGTATTCTTTTCTTTACCTACATAATAGCTGGATTCTGTAATTAATTTTTTATATATCAGCATTGCACTACTGGGTACTTTCACAAAAACCTTTTGTGTATTGCATATTGCATATGAACGTAACAATACAACACCACGCAAAATCGATTCCAGAGAAATATGCACCATCTTTGAAGTAGCTCACATCTCCAACCAATATTTATTCCGAAGGCCCAACTGCTATTGTATGATTGGAAAAAGGGAGAAAATCATATATATAGGTTAGTCCGTGGGATAGAAAATCTTATCAAGTTATTTGATGGAGACAAGATATGGACTATTGGGAAGCTGTACAGGTTTTCTTTTACAAATACCAGTAAATACCACCTCCAAGATAATGGTTTTATTGACTGAAAAAGTAGGTTGTATAGACGTCGCAGAAAACGGGGTTGGTTGGATGGATTACTGGGCTTGATGTACTTGTTGAAATAAGACAATCCTAATTCTCTAACAAAGTACACAAAAGACGTTTGCAGACAGGCAGGCAGGTGGACTCAGGTGGAAAACGTGTAATGTTGTCTTACTGCTACTGTCACAATCATTACCACCTTGGTTCTCTCACACCACACACAGTCTTCTTGATGTGGCTTTACTCTGTGGCATGCATGATGCAGCGAGTAGCATTCCAAAAAAAGACGATGTAGTTGTGTTGTTTCGTACTTTGAGTCCGACACGGAAAAGTACAATTACAGCTTTTCCACAACTGTTCAAGCGCAATCATCACACTCATCACAGAAATTGACGCTCAAAGTTGTGTGCAGTGCCTCCGACTAAACCAACGAACGGAAGTAACGAGAAAGAATTCTCTCAGGACAACTTTCAGATATTATATTATGCTTTATCCATTTACCGGCTGTCAGTTTAAGTGAAAGAAGTGTAAATGTTCCACTTCTCGTGTTATCCAACTTATACCAGCTTGCCTCTTTTCCAAGAACTTTTTTCCGCAATACAAATAAATATCCTTTGGAACACTACTGCTGCTGCTGTTATTACCGACAGCAGCGCTATTACTTGACCTCATTGTTAAACAGGAGGGTATGCACTAATGTCTTCATTTGTGAGTGGGCAAGTTTTTCTCCAACAACGATTTTTGAGTGACAGAGACAAGGATTATTGCAGCCGGGCAGAATACGTTTTACTGCAACAACAGCAAGGCTGAATGTAGTAATATGAGAAATCGACGTTGTACTCGCTCGCCAGGATGACAAATGACAACCGCCGTTCGAGTATGATTGCTCCGGGGAATTGGTTGAGGGTCGAGTAGTGGTGTTGCTGCCTAACAATAACTACATCAATGCCGATGGTCAGTTGTGATATATGGGGGAGTACAGTGTGGGTTGAACTTCACACAAAGAAAAATTAACAAGTGCTGAGTAAGTGTACACAAGTAGATTACCAAATGTAAACACAAGTGTGAATGAGTTGTATTTTCGTTCCTTTTTTCATGCTCCTTTCATTACCATTTTCAAAGTGCCAGTTTCAATTGTTTGCATACTCCACCTGATGTAACAAGCAGATATTTGTTCTAATGCTAGAGCACTTGATATCACTAATATATACATTGAGGAAAAAGGAAATGCTGATGAGTGAAAGGCTGAAGAAAAAGCTGTTTGGTTCCCCCACACGTGATCCTACTTTTTAACTCGAGGAGTGTACAACGTTTTACGGGCTAACACTATTTTATTTCTAGATCAACTGTGTAACTTTCTTTTATAGAATACAAATCACGAACACTTTGACACATGGAACTGCGGACAGGACAGGAATGCAACAACAGTCAAGTAATTACGTGCCCAAGACGAACGAACGCAGGCCAATATATCTATGGAAAACTGCTTTTTTGGCTACCCGATACACTCGAGATACATAATTCTGAAGGAAGTAAGAACGGATGGGGTGAAAAAATAGAAGACGGTCTCCGTAGCACGACCAAAAGTGAACAGTTTTCTCTCCTCGCTCTTTGGAGAGATAGACAGAAAGCTTGCGTTCATCCCGGCGTTCTTTCACCGACTAGCGAACTAGCTGGCAGAGGCACCACAGTTTTTTCGCCCATCAAAAAGCCAGCTGCTTGATCGTAGCTTGTAAAAATACGGCATAGCATGTTCTGAATTGACTCTTGCCTGTTATTTCATACTCATCTATGTCGTGCCAAAATGCCTTTTGTGAACTCATAAATGGCACTTACCACTGTGTTCAGAGTGAAATAGGTAATACGTTCACGCTTGATTTACCGTAGAATTGAAGTGTGTGATGGGAAAGAATTCAGTTAATTGTCAAGGGTCGTGCCGTCAAGTATTTTGACTGTTATTCAAGAGATGATTAAAAGCCGAAATTCCGACGAACACAACCAGTGACAGCTCAAAAGTTGTTAATGAGTAACAACATTCAATCAAATCAAATTGCAGATCATCTATATAGAATCTCCGTACATACTACAGAAAGGAATGAAAGGGGCATATAGAAAAAATAGGGTTGCCCAAAATTTTGCTAGACGTCAGTTTCTCTCTTTTCTCTCGGCGCGGTGCGTAGCTGATGGTCGTAACCAAAACTAAAAGCTGCCACTGTGCTGTTAAAAGTTCAGGCTTCAATTTCAGCACATTTCTGTGGTTAAATGAAGATGATGAAACGAACGTAATATCGTAGGGTTTCTTATTTCAATTCAACCTAAACAGTACCTAATTTTTCGACCCATTGGTTTAACAAAGAGACAGGGGAAATGATAGGATTGGAGAAAGGAAACTTTACAAATCTCATTTCAGCTGTCCCTATTGTGGCTTCACTACATTCAAAGAACAATAGTGCCTATTTTAAGAGCAGCTCGGAGACTTGGAATTGGTATGTCCTACTACGGTATGCTCATCAGTGTATAAGTGAAAATTCTAACTTGGAGTATTGTATCCAACTAAATAATTTTGTTTCGGTGCATTCGTGCTTTTGTAAGTAGTAAATGTAATATACTTTATGTAATCGCAAGAGAATTAATTTGGTTTCATAATTGCAAACATAATTATTTTAATAAACTTACATACCTACATGTGAACGCGCAGCTTTGAATACGTTCTGCCGTCAATAAACTACTAATTTCTATAAAAAAGTAAATTGTTTCCGTCAAGAATATAGCAACAAACAAACCTCAGTAATTTGATTTTTATACACATTTTATATTTGTAAAAGTATTGTCAAATAAATACATCATGTGAAATATCATCCCGCAGATGTGGTGCTTGTTGATGCAGCCAGGTGTATTTTTTTATCTTTCCTTTCAGTTATGTTACACATAAATAAACATGGACACATTTTCTAATCTTATGCAGCTAGCTTGAAATTATATTGCCTTCACATAAAGCAGAGAGCCATTCAAGTTCATATGACAGCCATTAGGAAAGATTTAACACTATCGTCACATTCGGATATCTGTAGTTTCTTGAAACGCTTCCGGTATGACACAGCAGTAAAGTCAAGTTTTATGCACATTGTTGTAAAGCCACGTCAAACAACTTTCTTTTGCCCTCTTTAAAGCATAAATTTACATTTACAGCCTCACAATGAAATGGGCCATGTCCTCTACCCTCAAAGTAAAAAAAAATAAAATTTCAGAAATAGTTTTGACTCGTCGTGTTTCTGCGTGGTATATGAATTCCCTCAAAGTGTTCTATAAATTTCAATCCTTTCAGCAAAGTAATGGAACCTGAGAAGCAAGCATATTCCCTCGTTTTTATTTTAATATGCACCATCCACATATCGTAAAATAAACATTATGATATTGCATGCTTCCTATCTGTAGTGAAAACTGTCTGCAAGAGAATTGAACAACATGAAATGAAAAGTACTTTCAGTTAGATCATGTTGCTATATTTAAGAGTCGCTTTAGTTTTTTTCTCGTCGTGGTTTTATAACAGTTGAAGAGCAGCCAGTTCTTCTGTTCACAAGAAAGAAAGGAGCGTATAGCCCCACCGTCTGGCATTTCAGAACGGATAATGTTTATGAAGCCAGGAGATGACATCATGAAGGTTTTCCATATGCTTTCCCCTTTCCATACCTTCCTCTGGTAGAGCGATTATCTGTGTTCCGATTTATGGGAAATATATATTCTCTCTAGAGACCCATACAGAAAGTACCTAAATGCTACTTTAAAATAAAATGGGCAGTTACTTGCGTCTCTTTCTTTAACTGTAATCAGTGCTGCACCGAATAGATAACAAAAACTGATACTAGAGTGAAAGGTAACGGGTAGTATTAAGGAAAGCGATAACATACAGCTATAAAAATTCACGCCGTTCCGAAGGTCTGGTAGTTTTCCTATTCCAAGCATAACTATCAGAAAACATTCATTTGTAATGAACACGTCCTTATACTTCCTGATAACGTAAAATTCACCAAGCGTTTTAGTAGTATGGCAGTAAAATCGTAAACAAAAATAAATACATAAATATAAAAGTGTAATCCACCTATTGGAGAAGCTACGGAAAGCACATGCTTGAATAACTATTTCTTCTCTATAAATTAGCCGAAACTTTCTTTTATCTGTTCAAAGCGTGGGGATTAGGCCAACCAACCACCATATTGACCATTTGGTGTGAATTTTAATAGGAAACAGTCTAGTAGCTCTAATAATGTATCATGTAAACCAACTTTGAGTAAAAGCATTCCCTATTTCAACAGCTACCGCCTATTGTAACTATAAACTTACAGACAGACAAACATACTGATCGCTTAAACTACTTTCACCATTAAAATGCTTCCGGTAGTTAAAGAGGGTTTTAAGAGAATCCTGCCACGAACACATGTGGGTTCACTTGGTCGAGAGAGTACACAACAAATGACAATAAATACATGCGGTGCAACATGTGAATCCCCGGTAAAAACTTGAAGACACTGGACACAAAAGGGAAGAAACAGACACAATTTAATTTCTACTTTATTTACGCAATAATGCTTATAATAGCTACCTTGTGTTCCTTTCTTTTTGTTGAGTGCGCGCTGAAACGAAAGGAGACGCGTTGTAAAATGTGGAGCATCTTTATTTCAAAGCACTTTTAATTTGGATGATTACATTTGTTGAAATGTTCGCAGAAGAAGCTTTTTGTGTACACGTGGCACCATCTTATGTATGTGTACAGCTTGAAGAGATTAAAAGGTTTAGGAACAATGAAGTCTTCAAGTGTTCATGCTCAAGGAAAAATCGTATCCTTCACCTTCTTTGTTCGGTTGGTTTAACACCAAAGCAGCTTTTCAGACAGATTTTTAGAGATAAAAACGAGAAGGCGTTTAAGAATATTACTTTATGAAGTTCTTTCCCTGTCTACGCAGAGATGTTTATCAGTTAGCCTGGCAGAGGAACTCTAAATAATATATTAAAATAACTGTAAAATGAAATGAGCTGACGACTTGCTGTACGATATTGTTACTTCTAAAAACAATAAAAGCAGCAGCAACGGTATGAAACAGTCTGTAGACGATATACAACGTTTGGAATAGTAAATGATGGCAGCGAACTCTCCTACAGGGAAACAATATTGGCATGACTTTGAAACAGCAGCACATACAACCGCCACGGATCGATTTCAACGGTGGGTATTGTTGTGTAAAAATAGCAATAAGATATTCGATGCAATGCGCCAGTCAACAAATTCAAATCCATAGACAAAATATATGTTAAGTTTATAAAAAAAATAGTACTAACACAATACAATGGATTGTGTACAAAGCGCCAGTAAACGCAGAAGAAAAATAAATTTGCGTATTATTTGAAAATGTTCCTTTATCTTTTTTCCCACCTATTAATTTTTAACAAAGACCTTCGCAACCAGATATGAAATGAAAGCACAATGAATACCCATGAACGCAGGAACAAGTTAGTTATCTCTGACGAAACGTACAAAAAGCGAAAGCAAAGAAAGCATACGTGAGATGAAAAACGGCCCATTTACAAATGCGTGCGTGTACTATACAATAGGCGTAGAGATACATCATCAACAAGGCATTCAGGCATCCGTACGACGACTCCCTCCGTTCAACAGTAATTTGCATCTTATCGAATAATAAAGCTTCTTCCCTTTCTTAAGCGCTCTTGAGAACTAGTATGGTGTGTAAGTACACAAACAAAACTTGTTTACAACAGGGATATGAGCTTTGAATGAGCAAGTATGCGAAACGTCCGATTTAATCCCATTCAGGATCTCGCTGTTTATAGGTAACGCTAAAAGAGTAATGGAAGGCGAGGCAGAGGAGGGTAAAGCAAGAAATGGAAGACGTGTAAAAAGGAAAATGTTTATAATTCCATAACAAAGTTGTCACCTTGTACAATAGCAGCAGAGAGTTGGCGGCGGGTGTCCCTCCTGATATTTATCTTGTTCTTTGAGTTGTGTGTAGGTACGCATTCGCTTATTACACAATTTCATTGTACTAGTACACAAGCTGGTGTTCAAGCCAAGACGGGAGATAAAGGTGATGGAAAGAGAAAGCTATTCACTTCACAAAATGTTATTTTATACGCCAACTTTCTCCCTGTTTATTCGTATACAGCATTTTTTCCAACAATCACGCCTGTTCTGGTGGCGTCATTGCCACCTTCGGTGCCTGAGTAAGCGTGTACAGCTTACTTGCGTGATTGTGTACTCTTGCTGGTGGGAGCCGAATGTTGTGCAATTTTACACAGCGCTGTGACTTGTTATATGTAAAAGTGAAAGTAGAGAAAAGTTTAAAATAAAATGCTATTAGTAAACAGCCAACAAGTAAAGGCCGTTCTCTCAAAGAAGAATGTTTTTGCGGGGCGGTGGAAACAAAAAGGGTGCACGGGTGCAGATGAATTTGAAGGAGGAAACAGTCCGTGTCTTTTTTCTATTTGGCTGTTTTCAGCAATTTTTATCAAATCCGAGCGTGTCATGCAAATTTATATTTTATTCTGTTAAGTCGCCTCATCTGTCACGTGTCGGGTGATGTTATTCTCTCGCATAGAATGTGTCGGATTGCATTAGTCGTTATGTACTGCAAATGTGAATAGTGACATTGGTGAGAAGAAAAATGTTCTCTGGCGAAAAAAAATATGAAACGAAAGAGTGTGCTTCACAAAACGGATTGTAATAAGAACATGAATATTTTTGCCGCTTATCTTTCTTTCCATTCATCCATTCCTTCCTTTGATGCTCTCCTCATATCCTGTTTCAGTTTTACATCAACACAAAACAACAATACAATTCCGCGACATGAAATATCCTAGTTTTCTTCAGCTTTTCTTCTTTCATTTTTGTTTAACTACTTACAGTAGTTGGTAGTATTCAAGTTATGCAGCCCAACGAGTTATAAACGATTTACGATACGAGCACTCCAAACAGTTGTAAACGGAGTCCACAACACAAAAGATCAACGACTTATGCCCGTTTGCTTTTGTGAACTGCATTTAAATCATAAATGCTCTTTGAGCTTTCTTGTATTTGTGTACAAATACGTACCTATAAACATTTATATTTTGCTGCAAGACAATTCACCATTTCCCCAAGCAATACGCAATAGAGAGTACAACTCTGCTGCTGCATGTTACCCGTTCCTCCACACCACGGAAAATAGGCTGCTGAGGAACAACGCGCATTTGAATACATATTGTTCTTTCCCCTGCTTTCCCTAAAAAGAATAAAGCATGCAAGCGTCTCCAAAAAAATAACTGCAGCTATCAACCAAAATAGTATATTTTAGGAGAAGAGAGTGATAGTGTTTACAGAAAATATCCTTTTCTATCGAAGCCATTCATCTGTCACTGGCCAATTTTGTCTCAGAGGCACAACGCACGTACTTGGCTTTCTCCTTCCTGCTTCGTGACATTTATTATAAATTTCGAATGCAATATACTCCTAAAGAACCGTGCATGTAATACACTCCAAAGGAAGAATGGACATGACAGTTTTGAGTACCATCGTATCGTAGTTTTTTATCTTATATCTTTTCCCATTTACGAGAGAATTGAAAAAAAACATTCGAATAGACGAAAGAGCTTCGATTTGAATCTGGTGGAGTAGGCTTCATGCTTTGACAGAAAAACTCGGTAGTAGATTTTTTTAGACAACACGATTTCCCTGCTCCAACATACTGATATGAGCGAAATCGGAACTTGTTCAATTTTCCTTGCAAATTCACTCTGATATTTTGGAGAAAACTTATTACGGACCGAAAATTCGCTATATTTCATAACCATAACCATTACGGGATATATAAACTTCGCCAAAACTAAAACTTTATTATGATGACCTTGAAAAATACCAAAATTCATGAGAATACAAATACAACTCCCTACTCTGCATTCGAAACGAAGTCCGGGTAAACCAATTTCTGTGAAGAGCATTTCACAGAAAATAATCTTTGGAACTCCATGTTTTGTATGTATGTATGTTGAGAGTGGAATCGAAATAGAATCTGGCCGACCAAAAACGGGGTGAAGATTTATCGCGCTGATGGAAACACACTGACTACTGATTAAATATAGCAATAATCAAAAACTCAGTAAGGAAATGGGGATAGGTATATTTTAATAAAAGATTTTACAGTTGTACTATTAACAATAGTTGATGAAAAGACTTCTGTCAATGCTGTTAATAGACTTAATTATGTGTGCTGCTTTTAGTTCATTTTGCACCAATAAATAAATCTACTCGTGGGAGAAGTTTACCCACGGCTTAAGTATTATTACTACGGCTATGTATAGAACAGTGTTTGAAGACTAAATAATAATGTATTGCAGTCAGAGAAAACAGAGTTCTCTGGTATTTTGTAAGTAGTAGATTGAATTATGCACATCACTACGGGTTTTGTTGTTAGCCTACTTGGCAGCACTGGAAAACTTCTGGCAGTTTCCCGTCTTTCCCTCCCTTCGAACTTCCAGTCAAAGTTTTAGTTCTGCATAGTCAGAACTTCTACAAGAAATGAATCCTCACATATCTATTATATGCTATTTCATGGGGGACTTTCTATTGAAAAAATACATCATTGCAACGTTTATTCTCGAACAGCATCGGGTTTCCCTTGCAACTTTATGTAATTTATGTACCAGAATAGTGCTAATAATGTATATATTTACAAATACAACCGCTTGAGTTGAGAACGATATAATGTTTATGCATTATAGTCACGAGTATTTAAACTGT
>JAHZNE010001664.1:0-15497 GCA_027744055.1 Callyntrura sp. NNG-2020
GCTTTACTTTGCAGTAAGTAAAATTGTCTTTTTCGTGCTATCCCAAATACACGTCGTTTATGCATTACGAGTATATTTATTCCATTGAGCCTATAAACACGTGATTTTACACTTTACCTTCTTTATGAAGTTTAGTTGTATCTTTAGGCAATAAAACGGTTACAAAAGAAAAAAATAATTTAACTAACAAACTGTGTAATCATTTTTTAATAATTATGGCGGGAAATTGGAGTGTTATTAACGTCCTCCAATTGCATCCATGGGGATGGCGTGGTTGCAAAGTACGCCCGTTGAAAATCTTCATTGAATGGTGGGCAATTAAAGGCTGGTAGCTTGGAACCTTGTAATCTTTGTTTGAAGATACTTTTGTTGTCCATATTGCTAGAAGAAAAATTTTCTCCAGAGAAATCCCGCTGATTGTTATTGATATTTCGGAACATGGAATGAGAAGCTTTATTGGGCATGAAGAAGGTTTGGTTAGTGTGATTAGGATCCAAAGTATTCACACCAATAACGGTAACTTCATTTATCTCATGACGTTCCCGATACTTCTTACAGAGCAGTCTAATAGTGGCATGGTACACGATTTCTAAAAGAGAAAGCATACTAAATCCCATGCAAAGCCCAAGGAGACCACCAGCATTGGAAATCAGGTCAATAATTGTTGTCATTTCTTTCCTTAAACGGGGAAAAACGCTGTCCATGTTGAAATAGATGTGGACTATGGCAACATTCTTGGTTTTGGATTTATCGAAAGTTCTGAAAAACAAATAAATTTTGAATACAATATTTAAAAACGTAAGGGATTATGACATATTTGGTATATCATTGGTATCATTTTGTACATGTTTGGGTAATATGAGAAAAGCTTGTCTATTTCCGATTTTCGTATTCTTAATGCTGTCGTTTCAGAGTGGTACACTATTTCCGTACAAGCTGGCCAACATTTTCCGCATTCCTCGGTTGTACCATTTTTTATTATTTCAGCTATAACATGAAGTAACAGTAAAGATCAATGAAATGAAAACAGTAGAATGAATCTTAGTAAAAAAAATACATCGTTAACCTTTTATATCGTTTATACAGTTGTATTGCTTCGGGCGGCATACCGTCCAAGCACTATTGTAGCTGTTATCTATTGTACGGAATTAGATATGATAATGTTGAAAATGTATACTAATTTAATTCATAAATGAGTAGAATTTGAAGCGAGTGTCAATAAAACTTAAACTTTTACTTCTTGGCATGAAATAACGAAGACAATTGCACTTTCGAAGGGTTATCTTTGCAATACATTCATCCATACAATTTGATGCCGTGTATTTCTTGTAAAAGCTCAATTTCTTTTCACCGTTGAAGTAGCAGTGGCGCTTTTCCTACGTTAAAATAACCAAAAATCAAAATACAATTTGTAAAACAATTTACGAGTTATTATTAACAACAATTACTAATAATAAAATAATAATTAAAATTAATAATTATTGTAAGTGAACAATATTTACCAGTTCTGCTGTTCTCGTCGACTCCGCTGATAGAGTAACTTCCGGATTTACACTAATAAAAACTTCAGTACCTGCACGAATAGCAATCCCGTTGTCTCTCATCCTTGGAAAATCCAAGGGGGTGTTTAACCCTACTATAAACCCCTCTGAATCTGCAGTACAGATACATCTTTCCCATAATGATTTTTGAATGCACGTAACAATAACGAACAATTACTAAAGCTATCACTACGCACAGATTCCAGCATTATCTACCTGTGTTGGTACAGTGATACTCTGCCATATTTGAATCCACCAGGAAGCTCAATCCTGCAGATCGACCAGCATACAATTGCGCATATGGATATTTCCTGTCTGCATGTTCATCCTCAAGAATGAGGTTCTCATACGTTAGGTCAGCCTCCTTCCAATCTCTCTCAAGATTAGTGTCATATACATGACCCTTGCTAAAGGTATTAAAGTAGAAATGTTTGTCATTCGTTAATCAACTTTCCCATGTCTCATTTATTTGTTATTTTCATTTTTCTTTATACGAGTAAGTTTTCAACAAAGTTAAAGGAATCATGTTGAATGTGCAGCAGAGTCCGTAATCTGTTTCAATGGGTTTGAATAATTCACTGCAGTTTCTCCGACTATCCAACCAAAGACAAAAGAGTATCATTTCTTCACAGGATTGTGAAACCTTGAATGGAAGAAAAAAGTTACATTTAGTAGCTTAGAATTGTCCAACATTTATTATTTACAATTTTGGACCGAGATTTTTTCAAAATGTGAAGGGCTAAGTTTATTGTTACATTGCGAAGAGTTCCTACAGGATCCAAAAAAGGCCTATATACTTCTCGTAGATCATACATTGTTTGTTTTATTTCATCCCAGTCAGCTGAACGGTTGAAAAGGGTATAAAATTTTTGTGTAAATGTTTTTGCGGAATAACAAATGTGGTAAATATCCAACATGTTGGCAAGCCTGCGCAAAAGCGTTTCATTTGTAACGCTCCTGTCCCCATGAATTCCACGCTGTGCCTCTGCTCTATACTCATCCCACTTGGATTGTTTGACATTATTCACACTGCAAATGGTTACAGCGGGGAAAGGGATTTGATTCAAGAGTTTTTCCTTTGGACTAAATACCGTTATAATAGGCGTTGCCTTGTAGCCATCCCACATTTTCCAGATGAAAAGTGTAGACGTAATTACCGCTGCGGTAACAGCAATGAACCAAAATATTCTGTAGATAATATTAATGAGCCATATTAATAATAATAATATATTATTATTACATTAATATTTATTAAACTTCTAATACGATTGAATTAAGAACCTTTCGCACAAATGCCGTTTTGGCTGACCCAAGTAGCGAAGTCCATGAAGGGATGTGTTTAGGAAATAATGAACAGGGGCACTATGTTCAGAAGGTTCATACCATTCCCAGCTATAATTGGTTTTCAGCAATCGGTTAGGGTCTGCAAAGCCTGTTTTCGATTTCGTTTTGGGGAAAACATTTCTTCGAAAGGAAGAATGATATCTAAGGTCATGTAAATTATCCGGGCGATACATTGCGACATTCCCTGGAGAAACTTTAATTGATACAATGTCACTTAAGTCAGAATAAGTTTTGTCCATTTTTTAAACTACCAATATTTCATTTATTCTGCAGCGAAATACTTATCGTATTGAATGTTAATCATCAATCATATCAATATCTCCATGTAATAAATTTTGACAGGTCACGCAAGTTTTTAAAATGTTTTAGATTTACAATGCTGTGTTCGTGATAGTTATTTCACACGATTTTGAAAACGTTTAAATGCTTGTGAGTTAAAAAACATTACGAGGAAACTATAAATTTGCATGATTTTTTATGTCAATTACTTATATACACTTTGCCAATTATATATAGGTTCCATTAGTGTTTATATTGTGGGGCGTGTAAACACTTGACTTGTAATTTACAATCTATTTCGTTGTGCACTATTTATTCCGTTATAGCGTTATGTGCACTATCGTGCGTTATTACGGAAATTGACGTTCTTTGTTGCATGCTTCTGACTGCTAAGAGGCTAATGTTAAAGCGCGTGTCATTCGTGCACGTAGCAACAACAATTAAGATGAATAGAGTAAATGGTAAATGAATATGAATATGCAAAAACGAGCGCTGCTTTTTCAGGAACTGCTTTTAGGTGGTATCAATAATGTAATTAATAAAGTACCCTTCCATTGCAAAAAATGCAGTATTGTTTAACCTTGATTCTATNGAGCACTGCTTTTTCAGGAACTGCTTTTAGGTGGTATCAATAATGTAATTAATAAAGTACCCTTCCATTGCAAAAAATGCAGTATTGTTTAACCTTGATTCTATGTCAATATAGCTACTTCCTTGTGTTGTTTGTACATGAATAGTAATCAAATACTAGTAACCAGCTTATATTCTGCGTGAAACTGAAAGTTTTTCATCGTATTTCTATTTTTCGCATTTTCTAAGTTTTTAACATCTTCTATTGGGAATTAATACAATTTTCTACGCGATCTTTTAAATAAAGAAAGTGTATTGCTATACAGAAAATTTTAAGCAAATGCACACGTCATTTTGTAAAAGATCTATCTATTTCATGTAGCTTTTTCAGCTACTAAGTATAGTGCTTACTAATTAAAATGCAGTTGAGTTGAGTACTGCTGTGGCTGACAAAGATGCTGATGATGATGTGACGCTTTTATGAAATTATGTTGTCATGGTTAATCTATTTATTCTCAAGATCTTCTAAACAGAGACATTCATGATTGAAAATATGCTGCATTGTTTAAACATATGCAGAAGGTTTCATTTAATTTTTTCTTTGTAAATTTTCGTTGTGGCGATTAAATCCATCATTTGGCTTATATAAAGCTGTTTATTTGCTACTTACTTATCAGTAAAAGTAAATTCCACAACTCCTTCTTTCATTAAATACAATTCATACCGTATTTAAATGATAAATTTTTTATCTTAAATACAAATCAGTATATAATATATCTATTAATTTGTTTTCTACATAATACAGTATGTACTTGTATATTAGTAAACTATTCATTCCATCCTTAATCGTATATTTGCTATTCTTGTCATTTTATTTCCCCTGGGACGACAATCATTCCACCTTTGAATACGCTGGTTGTAATTCTGTCTCAAATGAGGTGTGAAAATGAACCGGTAGATTGACAGAATTTCCTTTCACTCCCGGTTTTCCTGTAAGTGCATTTATATTTTTGCTAGCGCCGGTTTTGCTGTCCAAGTGTCTCACTTTTCGATCCAGGGAATCACGGCGGTGTAACATTCTGGATACAAAATTTTTCTCACTATTACTCTTACCGCTAATTAAATCTACTCTGTTTGTTCCGTTTAAAATCCCAAGAGTATTTTTATTCCTCAAGCGCTCTCGGTACGAATTACAAAATAGTCGAATAGTGGCATGGTAAAGGATTTCCAAAAGTGAAAGCATGCTGAATCCCATACAAAGTCCCAATAATCCACCAGCATTGGCTGTAAAACGTAATAAATTTTAAATATCGTATATACTCAAGCATAACACGATACCTTGTTGGGTTCCACCACCATAAATCATTTAAGTAAGCATTTAATTCTTTACAAATTAGATCTATCACTGTAGTTGTTTCCTTTCGCAGCCTCGGGTAAATTGAATCCACGTTGATGTACACGTGTATGATGGACAAATTACGAGCTCGAGAACTACAAACATTTAAAGATATTAAGAACATGTTACATGAAATACAATTTACTTAGGGTAATGTCACGATGGTTTACGTCTACACTTGATTTTGCAAAAAGTTCTTACAGTTCCGGGAATTGGGAGAATAAATTGTCCACCTTATCCTCTCTTAGTGTCAACGCTGTTGTTTCTGACTGATATAAAACTTTTGTGCAAGTTTGTAAGCACATGTGACATGAATTATCCATCCCTTCGTCAATCATCGTCTCTGTTTAAATTTTTAATTAAAAATTACACACTTTAATGAATTTGGCATTTTTGGAGTTCCTGCATATTTATTTTGACCGTTTACCTCTAACATGATCCGTACAGTTATATTTATCAGGTTTGCAAATATCTTCAAATTCATATGAACTATTGGACAGAGGCATGTAGTAACGTAAACACTCACATATTTTCAATGTTTCGTTTGTAATACATTCGTTAATACAATTAGAAACGGTATATTTCGTGTAGCGGTTTAATTCAAACTCGTTACTAAAGTAACAATGTCGTTGTTCTAGAGAAAACTGTTTTGTTGACGCATCCGCCATAGTGATTTCCGGTCGAACGTTCATAAAAACTTCAGAATTCGTCCGGATCGCAATGCCATTATCTTTCATTCTCGGGAAGTCAAGCGGAACGTTAAGCGCTAGCACAAATCCTTCCGAATCAGTGTTTGTACAATGGTACTCGTCTAAATCCGGATCCAGAAGTATGGACAGCCCCGAACTTCTTCCCGGATACAATTGTCTGAATGGATATCTCCTACTGCCTTTAGTTTCCTTGGTAAATAGTAAGTTATCATACTCTATACTTGCGTTTCTCCATTCTTCTATACGTGCCTCCTGATCCCTAGTATCGTCCCTGTTAAAGGGTGTTGCAGCTTGCATAATTATTCTTTATTTTTTAAACTTTGTTTATATTTATTTTTTAATACGTGTATCTCAGGAGTAAAGAAGGAGGTATGGTGTTGAAGGTACAACAGTATCCGTAGTCAGTTTCAATTCCTTGAAATATATCCGTGCAGTTAACTACCGTATCCAACCACATACACAATAGTATCATTTCGTGACATGGTTGAGAAGTCTAATAAGATGAAGAATGAATATTCCTTAAATCTTACTGACCGACAAATAACAAAAACATTAAATGGTATATGATGTGCAGTGTCTGTTACGTTTCGTATTGTTCCTATCGGATCCATGTAGTCAATGTAGTTATTCTGTTGCTCTCTTAGTACGTCTTGCAACGAGGTATCCATGTCGTCGAACGTGGCGTTAGTAAATCTGTCTATAAATGATTCAGCTGAAGTACAAATACGGTGAATGTCCAAAATATTCGCCAAAGTTCTCATATATTCTTCCTTAGGTAACTTGCCTGCAAGACCTTCTTCCGCTTTTCTACCACGACAGCAGCGACGGATTTAAAAAAATATTGATGCTCAAAAAATTAAAATATAAGGTCTAATTCAACTTTTATAAATACCTTATAATCGCGCTCCGTTTGGATTTTTGAACATTATTTACATTACAAATTGTCACTGCAGGAAAGGGAATCTCATCAATTTTTCTGTCACTTGAGGTGAACACGGTCACGATAGGCATAGTCAGGTAAGCCGACCACATTTGCCAGATTAATACCGTTGCAGTTGTTACTGCGGCAGTGAAAGCAACGAGCCAAAATACCCTGTTGTTCGTTGTTGATCATGTTTAACGAAATATTATAATTTGTAATTTTAATTATTGTTCAATTATTGTTCTTCCTTCTCTATGTAAGGTTACCTTTCACACGTATGCCGTTCTTGCTGTCCAAGATATTGCAAACCATGGAGTGATGTATCCAGACAAAATGTCACAGGGGGGCTACCCTCGGGTGGGTCATACCATTCCCAATTTGCTTTTTCTTCTTCCTTTTGCTGATAAATTTTGTTTGATGGTTTTTCTTTGGCTACCGGAGAAAGTTTTGTTTTATTAATTGTGGAATGCATCGCTAAATTAAATTATCAAAATTGAGCAAAAGAAACGAAAGAAAGAATTTAAACGATATACGAACTTCGTCAATATTTCAACGGATATTCATAAAATGCTTGGTGGTTCAAAAAATGTTACTGCTGATTCTTTAATTTTGTTGGTAAAGCATGAAGTTTTAAGTTATTGAGTAAGGGTAGATGAAATTGTTGGTTTGACCAATTTCACTTGGAAAAGAATGAAAGTATAGTAATAGTAACGCAGACTTTCTAGGGTAAGGGCAATAGTCCCATGAATGTAAAATGCTTTATTATTACGTCAATAGTAACCGTGTACGTCTGAGCCATATGGAACATTTTAGGTTTAAATTTACCTTAAAAGCTACTCAAGTTTTTATCCTGGAAATGTTACCGTATTACTTAATGTAAAAATTAGAAATTCGCATGTCGACGCTTTGTACCACCCAAAAAGTCTTTTTGTCGCATGATGTACTACATGATGGTGGCAGAGTTTTACTTAAGGTTGGAAGTGCATATTATTGTGGTGATCATGGTTGAAAAATTTCACGACATAAGCAATCTTGTTTTAAATATATATAATATGTTATCGTCAACTTTATTCGGCACGAAGCATTCTTTCATGTCACACAAAAATGTTATTTCTACAACTTTTACTTTGTCTACTCGCTACATAAATTAAATAACATCTCCACAATCCATTACAGACTAATGTGCTTGGTCATACGTACTAATTTTGTGCAAATATTATTTCTCTCTTCACTTCTTCTTCTTTCCTTTCTCCCTTTCCTTCTCTCATTCTTTTACCACAGGTATCTGTTACAGTATAAAATAAAAAGGTTACAAAACAGTAGAAAAATGAAAAACCTAACAGAATTTAAAAATAAAACAAATTGTTCGCAAAAGAGTAAAACAACAAAAGGAGTATTTTTGTCGGTATTGTCAGTACTACAAAAGTCAAGAAAAGCTGCAGGAAAGGACATACATGCGTATTCATCATTCACATTCAGTTCAATCGCTTACCGAAAATCGTTTTGTGTGTGACTTGTTGCATTTTAAAATTTGATTGTTCACCGGATATAAAAAGTAAGCAAATTATTTTGTGATATATTTACGCACCATATATATTCGTTGTGATGACAAATAAATAACATGTTGTTATGTATACTAGCATACCATACTTATTTTATGTTTACGACTACATATTAATTAAAACTAAATTAGATACCGCTCATATTCTCCTCGTCGAGTCATTTATTTATTTATTTATTCATATACTACTATCAACGTTAAAATAATGAGTTTAAGTAGAATTGCAGGTTTCTAAAAGAACAAAGATAGTTCAAAGTTCTTTTATAGTCAGATCGATATGATTAATCTACCAAAAAAATGCAAAAGTATACAGCGTGAAATTAATGATACAGCTGCAGTTACAGTAAATTATTATTGTTGGTTGATTTGTATAGATGATGATGTCATGTGAGAATTGCTTTAGCTTTTGAATATATGTTGCTGTACACTAATGTTTTGTACAGTCCTGGTGAAGCGGCAGCCACCACCCTACAAAATATAAAAAAGACAGCATGAATTTCAACATTGTATTATTTTTCTCATTTTTTGTTGTTGTTGGAATAAAAAGATATGGAAACTAGATGATTCACGAATCTTACCTCATAGTCTACGTGCGGCGTATTTAAAGCGATATTGATTGTATATGTGGACGTGTCATGATGTGGCTTCAACTCTCTTTGCTCATCGGGCTTGTAGCGGACAACAAAGTTCATCGACGCGTAAGGTGGCTATAAAAGCATTAGTACAACAATATTAGACATTCATGTAATTCTGCTGTCGTCACAGAAGAAAAAAGTAAAATATAATTTGTTGTGAATGCATATTCAAAAAGCAGATATAACGAGAACATTAAAAAAACAATAATTTTTTAAATGATACCCGCCAAGACCAAGTGGCTTCTGATAGAAAGGTGACACAGAAAGAGAAGAAAAAACCGTTCATATAGAATCAAATCAGTTTGTACCGTTGTTATATTGTTGCGAATGCGGCGATACGTCATTAAAATAAACCTGTACAAAGTAGCTTAATTGCTTTCAACAACAACAACAACAACAACAACAACAGAGCTCAGCTTGCTGCGTATAAAAAATAATAGCTGTCAGTTACGTGTCACGATGATGTGTTTTCGCAAACATTGTAAATGCCCGTCAAAACGCAAAACTAAAAGTACTCATGTGATTGGCTGGCGTAAACTATATACGGGCAAGAAGCGCATCTCTTTCACAGAGATTGAAACGCAACATACATACAGCATATTACTTACTATACAAGTATTTGCCATTTGGTTTTGCAAAATAAATCTACATAAGCGGCTAAAAACAATACTTAAGGTTGCAGCTACCAAAAAATATACACAATATTCTACTTCATTATTACCAATCTGCTACTCCAAAGTTTTGGGATCTACATTGTTTTACAGGGAGGGATGAATCAGTTTCTATAATATTAATAATAATAAAATAATAATAATAAGTAAACTAGAATAGTAATAAAGTTTGTACAAAATTAAAATTATGACTGTTCCGTCGGTTTAGAGAACGTTTGGTATTTTCAAGTCTACAGACGACTACAACAACAGGGAAAACTACTATAATTTTGTATCTTGCACGTGCTAAAAATAGGATGACTTTTGGTATATATACCTCGAAATACCCTTCCCAAACTTTATGAGCCAGTGGCTGAACATAAGTTCGTAAAAATAGGATCCATTGGTCTTGCATGCCAATTTGAAATAAATGCTGGTCAACTGTTGGATGATCATCGTAGCCAGTCTCTTTTCGATCTGCATTCTACACCACAACAACCATCATCAACATACATGCATAAAATTTCGCATCATTCCTTGTAGTATTTTAGTAGGAAAATTGTGTATGAAATCTAAGCATTAAAATACGTCGTTAATTTTTAGTAACATATATTGACATTAATTACACCTTTTTCAGCAACACTCAAAGCCATGTAAAAACTAATAGCTAATGCGCATGCAAAACTGGACAAGTGGTACACAGGCAATGTAGCCCTTTTTACTTGTGGTAGCAAATACGATATTTGTTGTTGTCACCCTTATTGTGTTAGGAAACCCTACCCAGATTTTTTTTCTTTCTCTCTCTCTTTTTATGTCCCTTTCTATCACAACTCTCAAGAAAATAAATGCAGGGTACTTTCTCAGCTTGCTATAGGTATATATGATACACCCACGCTATATCCGCTTTCTGCATGCAAAACAAGTTTATCTTTTATCATCATCATACATAGTGGTAATATCCTGTGAAAACTTTAGTCTGAAGGGGTTCAACGTAAAGTCGGAGAAACTCGAGCCACTGAGCTTCATGGCCGACTTGGTTCATGTGGATATCCACAGTGGGCACGTTTTCGTAACCACCATCCAACCGTGTGTCCTTAATAGTAATATTTTCACAATAATAATATTATTCTTCAATGCATGGAGGTTTACATGAGAAAATGTCCAAGTATTGAAATTGCATGCAAGAACGTTACAGTTTTTAATGGCGATACAACATGAAACTGTTTCTTATAGTAGATCAACTGAGATAAGAACTATGAAAAAACGAAAAATATATCATCTTACGTAATTAGAGCCATCGGACCACTTTCCATAATTTTCCATTTCAGCGATAAGCTCACTGCAGTAACGTGGAGTGACAATGGGGAACCAGAATACGTCAGGGCAGGGCTATTTGCATACATAGAGGACATTTTATGTAGGTTAAAAAGAGCAAAAGAAGAATAAAAACACAACAATAGTTTGATGTTATGTTTTCATCGTACATTCCTTTAGGCTATTTTCATTCTAAACACGTTTCATTTTTATTGTACCCGCTTCATTTTCATTCATTCTTCTATTTTCTCTACCCAACTAAACTTTCCACTTACCATGGACTCCTTACTTCCCATCAAGCTCTCCAGAGTGACATTGGCATCCAGTGCCTTGGACCAGTTAGGGTGGAGGTAGCGAAGTTCCCAGTCCCAGCGGTTGTCGAATATTTGGTACAACTCGTTGTTCACGTGAGTTGTCTCAAAGTTGTCCGAGTTGATCTAGAAGAAAGGGGAAGAGAGAAGAAGCAAACGGTTATACTCTGCCTGTGAGTCTGAATAAATCAACCGTCACCACCACACCAACATATACATCGCACATTCAACATTTTCATATGTAGCCAGTCGATCAAGGAAGAAAAAATTACTAAACTGTCTATCATAATGAACTTACCAAATGTCCCCAGTCCACCCGGTTGCTGACATACATGAAAACTCCGGCATTTCTGTTGTTCAAGCAGAACGCCATGTCAGCATCAAGCAGATTATTGATGTAATTGGGTTTGGTCTTCTCATTCTGCAGGATTGTCTTGTTCACCAAGTATGCGGCGCTGAGGAAAGGAACGTTCCACAAGCCCCTGAGAATAAAGAAATAAAATTTCATTTTAAAGCTTCCCTCCATGTCATAACAATTACAACAGAGCTGCATTTCAACATTATAAACGACTTTCCTTGAACCACCAACCTTCACTACTGCACAGCCATTTCATTCTTTTTAATTACCCCTAAATTAAAACGACCGCTTAGCTTTTGAGTAATACACTTTTACGTTTATTTCGCTGTAAGATATCAAGCATGATCAGTTAAATGGATTAAACGCTGCTCAAACTACCTAGACATGTACTTAGAACATGTGACTCATGTGAGTAACCTCCCGGGTGTTGCTAAAAATACTTCTCTCTCCCCATTTTTGTCGCAGTTCTATTTATTTTCATTGTTGGGTAATTTATGGCAACAGTCAAAAGGCGCATAACGTCCGAAAAGACTTTTTTTGTACAACGTCAACTTGTTCATGCCAACAATTTCGCATTATTGTGTGTGCTACGCTGCTGTGTAACCGTAATATTCGCGGCGCGTCAAAAATTCTTCCGAAAAAGCATTGTTTCAGCTCTCCCGCACATTAATCATCATCATAGAAACCAATAAAGCTGCCGCTCTTGTATTGCTCAAAATTCCTTTCTAACCGACACCGTACCGTCGTCATCGTAGCACCGAGGCTATTATTGTTGCCGCATTCTTTGGAATCTTTCCTACCACAACAAGTTGCAAAAGAGAGTTTGGACTCAAGTACCAGTCAAGTGCAATTTGTAACGTATCCTTTTACACATCTCAAAACAGCACAGAAAGAAGAGGCGTTACAGTTAGAGACCTGTCGTAGATCATGTCTTGGCTGACTGAACAATTTGTCCCTTGTGACATTTTTATAGCAACCATTCATCTTCATTGCTCTCTCAACTGTATTATCGTGCACGCTACGCCACACACCACAAAAGTGCCTCCGCTGCGCTCTCACTCTGTTCCCATCGCCTGCTGTTTGTTCCTAGGGTACACTAGAGAATAAAATAATGCACACCGCAACCGCCTATATATGACCATAATATTTGCAAATTAATGCACGTATGATTATACTCCGTTAAAAAAACTTAATGTCCAAATAAACATAATCCTTGCATATTGTATGCAGTTCACATGTAAGTCACACTAACAAGCCATGATGGAATAAAACCAGAGATCCAGTAGTGTAGGAAAATCACAAGACGACTAACAAAGTGGCATACTTGAAAAAAGCCTGTCACGGGTTATGCTTTCCTTTCTCTTAAAATACTCCAGAGAGGACCGAAAGGCGAAGCCAAGTGAATTGTACAACGCCACGCTAAATTTGTTTGTATTGTCATGTCCGAATCAACTTCATTCACATGTGTGGCATTAAAGCTAACACGCAAAACGTAGATTGGTTCATTTTTTTCAAAACCTTGCCCATACTGAAAATAACAATTATTACGTTACGACTATACTATATGCCAAAAATAATGTATAATCATAATGGCTGTTCATTATTTTTTTGTGGCTGTCTTGGAGCAACTGTTGTTCCAACTTAGGCAGTCAAAAGGCTTGGGTGAAAAAATCGATTTGGGAAAATTACGGGGCCGTCCATCAATCAAGCACAGCATAATTGTATGGAATAATGAATGCAGCGCCAACGTATACAATGTAGCACCGCTACTAGAGTAAAAGCTTAAACTAATAATTATTGTTGCTATAAGTGCTGAAGGGACCCTACATGTTTGTGTGTGTGTGTGTGTTTGCCTGTTTCAGTATTATTTGTCTCTCTCCGCTCTCCACATTCTTGTACTCCATGAATGCTTATTTCCGTCAAGTGCTTTTTGTCTTTTTTACGATTTTGTGTGTGCACTTATACTTGCGCAACTTGCTTCTGCTTTGTTCTTGTACTGTTTGTTAAGCATTCATTTTGCCTTACCTACTTTTTTCTCACGACACGACCCAACTTGAAAGAAAAAAGAAAGAGAAAGTCAAGAACGGACAATAGGGACAGACCCCGTCAACAACAAGAACTTGTAGTGACTGGGGCCACTCGTGTAGTCAAGTGGAAAAATTTCCCCGTTTTTGTTATTACATGCTGCATACTTGTCTGTCTTTTCCACTTTTACCTTGTCTGTTCTCCTTTCCTTCTTTTAAAGTCATTGACGAGCCAGTAGCTAAAAAAGAAGGTACTCTGGAAGAGGAGTACTACCGCAGGGCAAAAAGGAGATAATATCGTACCTTTGTGCCATTGGGAGACCACTGACTAGTACTCACTCTCTCTCCCTCTCTCAACTTCTGTCTGAGAATCTAGAACAATATGTGCATTTATTATTACACACGTACCTTTTACATACATGTCTGCCTAATAAATAGAGTAAGTTAAAGGAGAAGAGAAGAAGAAAAAAAGAGAGAGAAAAGATTTGCTCGACAGATTTCATTTTTAAGTATCTACACGCTTCTTCATATATAGAACTTACGCTCGTTTTTTCTGAGGTTGCGGTTTTTTGCGCTGTGATTTCTTTCCTTTTACTTTTTCTCCATTATTACTATTACTATTACAGCGACTGCCACTTTTCTCCTTACATTTCCTCTTGTTGTAAAAGTCTTTCTTGGGAGAAATAAGATGTAAAATTTTTTTTGTCTTATTTAAAAGTTTGATGAAACAAAAAGCCAGGAGTAAGTTCGTAGTGCGCCGTTTGTGTAACGAAAAACAAGTAGCAAAAAAGGGTAACGGAAAAGTAGCCTTTTTCATTCCTGGTATAACATTACCAGGAGCGGAAGCGTCCCTATAATTTTTCTCCTTTTTTTCTGCTACCTTTTCACTCTCATCTTGTTGAGAATTTCAAGCAGAACTGAACTGAATCCGGGAGAGTGACGGACAGAGTGTGATGTGAATGTGATTACTCTTTACTTTTACGCTGTGGTCGTCGTTCGTTGTCTTTCTCAGAAGAGAAGGAGAGAAAGTGAAAATAAAGCTGCTTGCCTGCATTCTTACTTTCGTCTTGTGAGCCTCTTGTTGCAAATAAACTGGAACAAGGATTACTGTTGATTGCTTTATGAGAACTGCAGTGTGGCAGAGGAGAATAAGAGGGTGCACTGCTGCGAGAAGATTTGTTCAGAAGATAAAAACAAAAGAGGAAACGAGCAGCTCGGCAGGAAAAGTTTTAGACTGGAAACTTCTGCGTGCTTCTGGTTAGTGAGAAAATGTCGTGAGAGTAAGGAAGTGGAACTTGCATATTTGGTGGCAATAAAAAAGATCACTTGTGAACGATCATAAACCAAGTTAGGGGCAGGGACAACGGGAATAACAGTCATAATCTAGCAAGGGGGCAGAGGAGAAATAAATAATATTCAACCTCACAGCAATTTGCAGAGAACGACACGACAAAGATTACAGTATGAAGTCGTCAGTGATACTTTTTGCGTCTGTTTTTGTCATTTTGATACTTACACACGGATCGCTAGCAAGAAGGGTATGCAAACTACACAATTTGTGTCAAATTAATATCACAACCATGTAGAAAAATTTCTTTTCTGAGACCAATGCCGTTTGTGATTTTTAGGGGCGAACCAAAGGAAAGCAAAAGGGAGGAATGGGAAACAGAGTTCCGTTAGGGGGTAAGTGGCGTGACCCGGATACAGCGACATATTACACGAACCCACAGGTACAATAGACGTTTTTTGCATTAGCATGAAATCGAAAGGCTATGTTCAAGCTTGTTAGACGAGTATTGTTTTATGATATTAGGGCGCTCGTATCACCAAATCTTCTCATTTCGACTTTGAGTACATTCTTGGACACAAGATAAGCTTTATT
>JAHZNE010001665.1:0-19023 GCA_027744055.1 Callyntrura sp. NNG-2020
CTTCCACCCGCTGTCGGGAATCCACCAACATATACACAAGCACAATTGATGCCAGGGACGGTGCTGCATAGTACCATTATGCCAGTACCAGTTACCCAGCAAATGGCAACGTCCGCAACGGAAGGGTTCCACCACCACCCTCACCATCAACTAGCTCCGGTGCCATCCCAATCACTTTCACAATTTCCTAGTTCACATTTCCCCCTCGGTTACACAGGTCAAGCGCCGTCAGTTGTACCACATTCTACGTTTCGGGCTCACAATGGTGTTTCTGGTATCCACTCAACTCCACCCGGTTTTCCATCAACCAACCATCCCGGAATGTTTCCAGGAGGGGGTACCAGTGGAATAGAATCACATCAAATTGCCACGATGGTTCAAAATCAAATGTTACGACATGCACTGCCTGACCAACAACGACTCCAAAGTCCAGCGCAACCACAATTATCCCAACTTCCGCAAGGAATTTCAACTATTCCTGGCCAACCAGCAGTGAGTCAACTTCCCTCAGGACAACAGGATCAAAGGGGAATATCTGGGTCAGGACAAATGCAGCAACCGTATATTTTCACAAGTAGTAGTGGTAGTATTGGACAGTTTGGGGTGCTTGCTAATGGAAACCAGCTTCAGCCGGTGACTGCTTTTACAGTACCACCAGGAGGAACTCCCTTCCCTCAACAAACTAGCACTCCACTGCCAACTAATGCAATACCATTCCCTCCGGTGCATCATCAGCAACCCTCTCAACAACTGCCCCATCAATCTACAGGTCTGAATCCCCAATCAGTGCATTTCCCTCCACAGCAACAAACCCCAGGTGTGGGAAGTCTTCCGACTTCGCTAGAGGGAGCTCAGGCTCAGCAATTCCAAGCACAGTCGCAACTGGCACATTATTCATCATACTTCCAGGCTTCGTCGGCTTCCGCATTTCCAAAGCATTCTGTTGATAACTTAGGGCCGTCCTCGCAGCTGCCACAAGTTATCCAACAACAAGCAGTGTTTAGTCCGCATCAAATTCCTGCACATCCTGCAGGACTCCCTTTTCCAATACAACAGCAATTACAACAGCAGGTGTCCTCATCTCTTCAACAACATTTATCAACCTTACAACAACAGCAAACATCCATGTTCCAACAGCAACAGTCGATTCAAAACACAAATGCTGTCCAAGTTCAAACACCTGCAGGAGCGACGCCAAGTATGCCTGTATTTAATATTCAGCAGGTCACCGAGAGCAGCAGCGGTGCCACAATCGGTTCCATTCCGGCCACCCATCAACCGCAACAACAATTGAACCCGTCCATGATACCGCAGGCGAGTGTAAATTCAAACCTTCAACCAGGCCAAGTGGAGTTTAATCTCCAGCAGCAGCTTCAATTGCAACAACAGCAACAGCAATTTTTGGCATTGCAACAACAGCTTCAAATGCAACAAACCAGTGATTCCAACAAGCCTTCAAGCCAGGCTCAACTTCAACCCCAACAAAATATGCAACCCGTAATGATAAATGGTTCCCTGCAATGGGCCAAACCTGGACAATCCCTACAACAAATCCAGGTTCAAATGCCGCAACAACAACAGCAACCACAGCTGAGTAGCTCTGCTGACGTCACAACGGCATCTCTGACAACTGGTCAACCACAGTCTACCCAACCCCCGCAGCAAACAGAACCTTCGGCAGTAATACAACCATCTTCGCAATCTCAACCGCCTACAATTCCTCAAGTTATCCAGCAGTTTGCACAAGTTACTGACAGCGCTGGAAACACTTACCTCATTATGCTCCCAACGCAGCCTCAGCAGCAAGCTGTTGCTCAAAATGGGTTAACACCCGCAGCTCTCGGGGGAAGTAATGCTGCACAGTTACTGAATCTCGTACCTGGGCTTCAAGGTGGTAGTCAAAGTCAACACCAGCAAATACAACGAATTAACACCGCTTCATCATCAGCTAATTGCACGGCAGCTGCTAATGGTGTGACAATACATTCTCCTTGCTCGTCCACGTCCTCCTCCCCAGGAACCTTTAATTCCGTGGGAAAATCAGCTCCATGCCCTTGTGCGTCGTGTAAAGAGAAAGCAGGGACGGTTAGTGCCCTTGATAAGTACAAAAAAGTGCTACCTTATCCCAGTCCCAATGATGGTCACAGTTCGCAGCTAAAAACGATAAGTCCAAACATTGCTCCCAAACAACCCATTTCCATTCGACCCGCGCTTCCAAAACAAACGCAACCGAAGGTTGTTAGAGTTCAAGCTGCAACAGCAGCAAGGGCTCCGACTTTACAATTGGCGTTTACACATGCTACAGCATCACCGATACAAAATTCAGCCTCACCGCAGCCACAAGGATCAGCAACTCAGTCACAGTTAAAAATTTTACCTCCGCAACAGCAACAAGTGGGTTTGGTTGGAGTGGTTGGCGCGAATGCGCCTATTTCCAGTCCAAACATTGCTGTGGTACGACCCATGGAAAATCCTTTGCAACGATTGTCCGATCAAATTTCACAAATTGAGTCGACTTTCTTGACCCCTCCTGCAGCCGCACCCTCACCCCCACAACCGCAACAAATACCTCCAACTACAACGACCACTACAGCAATCGTTAGTCAGGGTTCTCCTCCGCTAGGACATCATATAACGCTGGTTACAGCGTCACCCCCACCTCCATCATCAACATTAACACTCCAAATACCAGTCACTTCCATCTCTCCATCGCAGCCAATATCTCATCACATCATCACTCTAGATCCCCCTCCCTGCGAGGATAATGCAGGAAGAAATTCCCAAATGGAGAGGGAGGCAGACGCGACACACTTGAATATCCCGATGCCAAGGTTGACCCTGGTCGATCATGGTATACCCCCTGTAACACAACCTACATCCGTGTCAACATCCGTGTCAGCGTCTTCCTCTCCTCAATTATCATCGCCTGGCAGCAGTATACAAAGCATTTCTGGTCCATCAACTCCCGTACTCAACAATAACGGCGGCAGCACTACTTCCTCTACAGGGGGTGTGAAACGAAAAATTCTCCAAGTTTCCCCTTCGTCTGGAAGTGGAGGATCTGCAGCCAAGTCTATTAGATTGACCTTGCATAAAATGGGCGGAGGTGATACTTATTCCATCAAAAAGATTGAAGGTGATTCCGCCAAGGCGAATGGATCTTTCAAAAGTTTAAAAATAAAGGGGAGAATTTTGAGCAGCAGATTAACTACGGGACCTCAGGAGGGCACGGCTACAAACGTAGTTATCGTACCTTGCATCCGCATTGTACCTAATCCAGACCCTGACACGAATGAAGGAAACGTAACCATTGCTGAGGATGGGAATACAAATGGTAGTGGAGACGACTCTAATGGCCAGCGTGTGGGAGATAATAATAATAACAACGGGACTAACGGCAGCAGATCTAATTTGAGACTGGTAATTTCCACAGATGTCACTGCACAATTAGTGTATTATTTTTTTCATTACATCGAATCATTATATATTATTTTGTTCTTTTAAACTAGACGCACAGAGCCGTAATTGTATACGAAGGTCGAATGGAAAGCAACAACAAGGTACTCTTCCAATCCAGTGATGTTTTAGATGTGTGGGATCGAGTATTTCAAATTGTACAGGGAACCCGCCTAAATCACAACCTTCCTCCTATATCATATCCGGCTACAAATATAGCTCTACCTCGTAAGTTTTATTCAGATATTCCTTGGAAAATTGGAAACAATTTTAAAGAAAAATTTCCTAATTAATTTCCTAATTAATTTCTCAGAAAATGAAATGGAAGCGCAAGCAATATTCAACAAATTGGGCCTTACACACAGAGCAATTAAATTCCTGCTTCAAAAACTCCCTGGCCTGAAGGCGTTATCACAGAAAAATGCTAAACCGCCAACCCCACCTCCATCTCCTCCTTTGGTTGCAGAGGATGAACCCCTTCCAAACAGTTCCCTTGTGTCCTTGCCTTCGTCTTCTTTAGGAGAGAAGGATCAGCGGAATCAAAGTGATAGCATGGAGGAAAAAGAGGAGGTGATAGAAACCAATGAATCTGGTAGTGCCAGACTTGAAAGATTCACTGGCAGGAAGTCTTTTGACATGTTTGGGTGGTTAACCTCCAAGCATAGGGATCCGCTCAGTGAATGCGACAGGTACAAATATTGATAAATGTAGGTTGTAAATTATAAGCAATTGTCGAAGTAGGATAACATTTTTTTCTGGGACAGACCGCTGGTGGTAGTGAAAGATCAGTTGGAACAAGCGCTAAAGTTTTTATCGGCCCCTCTTGGAATGCGATATCGAAAAATGAAAGAGAAATGGCGAGAGTATTTGGTTATCAAGAAATCTGAAATCCATGGGATAGGCTTGTTCACAAAACGGGACATAGAAAGTACGTGTTTCGAATAAATTCCTCCAAAAGGTCGCCTTTACACTTTGCACAAACACAATTATTTGATGTTCCCTTTTTTCTTTCAGCCAAACTGTGAAGCTAAAACCGTTAAAATTTCTGGGAAGGACCACATCATCATTTTCTCTCTGCGACGAATTCAACGCGGGACAGAGCTTACGTATGACTACCAGTTTGAGAAGGAAGAAGAGAAAATACCCTGTTCGTGTAAATCTAAACACTGCCGAAAGTATCTCAACTAGCTTAAAAAAATCCAAGGAAAAGGGAAAAGAATGCAGATTGTCTTTATCATATCATAACCTTACATTCAAGTCGTATACAGGGTTCATTTTATTGCATCACGTTTTTATAATAGCTATGATTTAATTATACGTAACTTGATATACGTTTTAGTACCAAATCATTACACTAGATATATATTACTATTTACTTAATGTTCACAACGTTTTTGTTGAGGAAGCATATTTTATTTCCAGTGATGAATCAAACTCATTTAATTTTCATATTTATAAGTTATATATATTACGTAGAGTGGTCGACTTTTACAAAAGCTACTTAAGCCGTTAGTGGGTAGTAATTTATATTAATTCTGGTCTATCGTGATACAGTTTAGAAGAAAAAAAAATTCACAAAGTTTTAAGCGTGTGAATTCATAACCACGACTAAAAAAAGAACAAGTAGGCGCGTGTACATAACAATAATTTTAATAATGAACGCTTAAACAAAGTAAGTTGACATCATGTCGATGTTTCAATGTAAAAAAACAATTATTTTAAACCGAGAAATGTCTTTGTTTTAAAACCAACGAAGCAGCATAAAAAGTTTACCTGCAAGTGACAAACTGCCTGGTAGTAAGTAGTACTTAGTTAGTTGTATGTAGTAGTAGTAGTAGATCTGGTTGTTCCTGAAAGATTACAACGATGAATTTTGCTGGTAATTGTGCCTTTTTAATGTCATCTATATCTATATACTGTTTTTATCGTACGGAAATGGTTGAAACGCCATTTAAATTTGTACTACCCATTTTATACAGCTTGTTGTTATACATTCGTATTGTTTTTAAATAAACAGAGAAACTATTTTACCTATATGTACAAAAATAAGAAGAGTAGGACCCAGCAGTTCAATTTGTTCATTTCGCCAAACTTTAAGCTTTTCCTTCTAGCACAAAAAAAGAGAGCTCCAGCTTTTTTTTTTACGTAATTACCTAACTTGGTCCCTGTCAAATTCCCTCCGAGAGATGCATAAAGGCAGTGGTGATGATACAGTCGTACTTTTTTTTGAGCGGAGCCAACAAAAGGCATTTATTTTTGCATGTGACATTTTCTGAGGATTTTTTGCCAATTTTTGGTGGGTTTTCGTAGAAAAATATTTATGCACATTGCCGATGATTAGGAAAATTTTTAAACTAAGGTGAACATGGGGAAACAGCTAAATAAAATTACTTTGCTCGTGTCCCTTTAACTGGTCGTGTCCGTGTTACTGTTGGTTTACTGGGTTGCGTGTGAATCTCCTCCCCATTGGCAGTGGCAGTACTGACGCTACTCCCACGGAATGAAACAAGTGGTCCCATGCTCAGCGCTCTCGAGCGAATATTTACAGAACTGCGGCTACCTCCACTGGAAACGCTGACGTTACCGTTGAGACTAGTTTTACTTCTGCTTATTCTTGCCTGGAGAGCAGCAGATGACGAATTTTGCGTGTCCATTCGGAGTGATTTGAGACAGGCCAGACCCATCTGAATAAAAAGGAGGAAAACTGTCTCAGGGAAATCGCATTACAAATAATTGCAAATTGCAACTCATCTATTGTTTTTCAAAGGTTGCTTACATTAGACCGAAGCATCTTGGCAAACTTTTCCACGTTTCTCTCAACATCACTATGAAGGCAGCCCACAATGGGCACAGCATATGTTTTAGTAAACAGTCGCTCTAAACTATGTTGATCATGAGTAATAATATTTCCAAATTTCACTTCATTCAAAATGTGACCACTTTGACCGTAGCACTTGGCATACTCAAAAACGAGATCAGACAGCTTCGAGTATGACAGTGGTTTATCCTGCAGACCTCCATCACGACTTATCCCGATTGCCCCGAAGTGTCCTTGTGCATATATTCCCAGAACAATATGTTTGTACTCTTTGGCACCCACGTGAGACCGGAAGTAAATAGGAAAGCGCTCGATACACGCAATGCAGTTTGTAAAATGAACAGCCAAAACCACAGCATGAAGGCACTTTATTGGCAGAGCGGACTGAACTATCTCACGAGCCGTCACCATTTGCATTTTCACCGACAGCCGAGAGTTTATGTGAATCTCGGGTTCCCCCACACGATGATAGCCTAAACGATTCATGTAGTTTTGAATTTTTGCCAGGTATTTTAGCACTTCGAGTTGGCTACCCGTCTTCGCTCCTCCAGTCGGCTGAGGAGGAGCAAATCTTTGGGTACTACTGGTGGTTGAGAGCGATGCTGCTGATTGTTGAGAAGACGGGAGTTTGTTTGGCGTAGGAACTCGGGATCTAGGTGGTTTCGACACAACTTGAACCACGGGTTCATTGTTCACGGGCTCTTTTGTGGTGGGCTCCTTTTCAACCATTTAAAAAGTACAATTAGCGCTTAACTATCAAAACTACAAATTTTCTGACTTTGGAAGCACATAAAATTTACGAGCTGTTTCACCCTCACTAAAAATATCAACACATTTATCTCTCGTGATGGAACAACTGAGTTACGCACAATACGAAAAATACATCATCGAATAAAACTATATTCGTGGAGTGCAGCTATTTATACATGCTACTGGCAGTGCTACCGTTTTTCGTACGTTTTAGCTTAGTTGCCAGCCGTATTTCTATCAATATCGATTAAATTTTAATAGCGCCTATGCTGCGTTGTTTGGGTGTATGCATCGCGGCCGTTCACGCAAAGTCTATTTATTCCCGACGGAACAAAAACCTTTCGGCACAATGAAAATTGAACTTGTCAATGTGTACAGGGTACACGTAACACACACGGCAGACTGCAGTGAAACATGCTATAAGTATGAGTAAGCAGACGACTGTGCTACATTTACATTTTTTGTTTCATGTTGAAAATTTGCTTATGTAACGATAAAACTAACGTGACATGACCGGAAACAAGCAAACATGCATACCTACATATTATTAGATATACCCTACTATCAGAAAGCATAAAAATATGTTGCACAGAATGTTTCCTCTTGCCAAAGTGGCTGTTACTAGACTGTAAACACCATAAAAAGAATGTTTCAGATACGTGAAATAGAGGAAACCTGAAACTACTACTTGCTCGTTATTGTCACTGGCTTTTCGCCTTTCAAACCTCGGATGATGAGAATACGGTGACGACTCTGATGACTGTGATTGATTGTAGTTGAAATAACGAATAGTGCAACAGCGCCGTCAAGTACCACCATACACAAGGACAAACCGGAAATGAGTGTGATTTTAATCCAATGAACAATTCTGCTTACGGATTGGTGTGGCTGTGTCTCCCCAGGCATCGTCGCTATTGATGATGCGTCGTTATTTGGGACACAGGAAGTTGTCACCTCCAACGTTTGTAATTGGGAGGGTACCTCCAGTTCTTCCTTAGGTACAAATGTTGCTGCTGCTACTTGGTTGGGCGAAACCTTCTCATTTTGCCCCGTGGCATTATTTGTGGTCGTGGAAAGTAAAGACTCTTGCCTCTTTGCAGGAACCTCCTCTGGATGGTGGTCCCGTTTAGGAGGAGGTACATTGTTTTCCTGCTTACTTTCTGCCTTTTCTCCGCCTTTTTCTTTGGAGGCGTTTGTAACGGTGTTAGAGCTGGAGGATTTGACCTTATTCGATGCTGTCTTACCTTTACCGTCCACTGACTTTCTTTTCTTTTTACTGTTGCTAATTGTATCCTTAGCGTATTTCCTGGGGTATTGTACCTTTAGCATTTCATGTTCTGCAACAATTATGGCAACGGCAAGCGCAATATCATTGGAAATTTGTTCATCAAAAGGTTCCACGGTGTTGGCATTCACGTCTAGCGCCTTTTCTTCCTCGTCTAACTTATCTACAGCTGTGTCACCGACAATGTTAGGATTGGAAAACAGGTTGCGTCCTTTCTTTCCCCCTTTCTTAACATCCTTCCGGCTTTTGGAAGAAACTGAAGAAGTTTTGTTGTTATTGCTTGCTTGAAGTTTGGAGGAAGCTTTGGATTTTGGCAAGGAGTTTGGGGTTGGCGATACACTATTGTGAGTACTATGATGAACGGTTATACTACTGCTAATGCTGTTGTGATTACTTGGTTTCCTTGATTTGTTGAATTTTCCGTGGGGCCTCATTTGTAACGGTGTGAGTGATTGAACAGGCGGAAGCGGCAATACATATGGTTCCCCAGCTAATCTAATGTGGGACATGCTAGTGAACATCTTCAGTTGTAAAGGGTCAATTTTCACCGCGCATGCGGTGCGAAAGCATTCAATTTAGGGACTGTATGCTGATTTTTGCATTTAGTAAATAGATCTGTAGTGGATTTTATGCGTCCCATCCCATTTGATCTACGGTATCACATAAATTTGTATGAAACTCAAATTTCACTCAATTTTTTGAAAGTTATAAAATTATCATTCTCGCTTCTCATCCTTCCCATCAGAGATAGCAAAATTAACAAAACAAAATGTTTAAAAGTTTACACAAATATTCATTAACGATGGAATTAATGCAATCTCCTATAGTAATTTCTTAAATGCAAGGGGCAGTTCATAGCGATAGTGAGTAATAATTTGCTTTTGAACACATTTTTCTTGGGAAATATGAATGAAGATGTTCAGGCAAATAGTCGTCGGTTGTGAAATAAGGGATACCACGCTTCTTTCCTTTTTTACCTACCATTTAAATGCAATAACATTTTTCATTTTTAATGCTCAGCGTCAAGAAATGAAATGATCTGCTTCTTTAATCTATGTCGTCTCAGGACGAGTAGGTACCATAGTCATCATTACAGATTTCTACGAGTATGAGTATGAGTCATTTTATTTCCCACTGTGCGTATTATTTACGCTTCTGTACGTATTTGTACCTTGTGCTACATCATCTGTGTCATAAAATCATTACCTACGTTGATTCATCTCCTCCTATAACAATACAATATATTTACTACAAGCAAATATGCACTTGTTTGTACTATTTACTACGTACGGACTTAAGTACTACTACTATGTATATGAATATCTCGAATTCCAATAGAGATTACGGTACAGTATATTACTAAATGCACAAATACAAAAACTATTCCATCATTCATATATTCATTTACAGCCTACAGCATATATGGGATTCAGGTGCAAGTAAATGTTTTGCACAGACAGTGGTAGTTCAAAGTTAAAATTTTATGTAAAGCTTATGTCCTTTTGTAATTGTTGATTGTCACAAGCAAATGCAACCCACACTCCTAAACAGATATTCGGTGCAACCATCTACGTAATAATGAGTAATGAGTGTCGTGTGACTAACAAGTGAAACCATGATAATGATGTAAAACGGAAGAATTGAACTAAAACCCATCTTTCATCTTTTCAGTGACGAAGTAAACATAAAAGTTTAGTGCAAGTGTATTAATGATTTTTTTATTGTCAACCTAAAAATATTTGTGGCTGCAGAGTGCAGAGAAGCTGGGATATTTTGTGATAGATCAGCTGTTATATTGAAAGGATTTGTCTTAAAACGAGTTTAGTTCGTGGTAGAAATAGTAGAGATACACAAATAATTGACTAAATTAACTGCAAAATGAATAGATTGTTTGGCAAAGGCAAGGGAAAAGAGCCTGCGCCTGATCTTGGCGCGTGCATTTCCAATGTAAGTTAATTAATTAGACAAATAATTAAACTTTCAACAAGCATTAACTGACACATTTAAGTTAAATCCAAGTCACAAGTGTGTAAAGTATTAGCGGAAAGAAGATGATTTAATAATTGTAAGGTCTAGGCTAAGGTGTATAAAAACTTTACGTTTAAAGTAATTAAAATATTTTTACAGGTTGACAAAAAGGCTGAAGATATAGAGAAAAAATCTCAACAATGTGAAGCGGAACTTCGGAAAATTCGTGAGCAGATGAAAAAAATGAATTTTTTACAGGTTGACAAAAAGGCTGAAGATATAGAGAAAAAATCTCAACAATGTGAAGCGGAACTTCGGAAAATTCGTGAGCAGATGAAAAAAATGAGAGACGGCCCTGCAAAGAATGCGCTGAAGCAGAAGGCACTCCGAATTTTACAGCGAAAAAAGGCGTAAAGTTTTAAGTTTTATTTGCTAGTTGAAATGGTTATGAAGGGTAATGCATTTCATGTTATTAAATTAAAAAATATATATATTTATTTCATAATTAGTTACGAAACACAATCAGATGGTCTGCGGCAGCAGTCATTTAACATGGAACAAGCAACAATGGCAATACAATCAGCCAAAGATACGCAAGTAGTAGTAGGGGCGATGAAGACAGGCCTTAAGGAAATGAAAAAGGAATACAAGAAAATCAACATTGACAATATTGAAGTAAGTATTGAGTCAGGCATAATTGTAAATAATGCATACTTTATATGTACGCATATTTTCACCATCTTAATGTTCTCCAGGACCTTCAAGATGAATTAGCTGATGTGCTCGAAATTTCGGAAGAGGTTCAAGAGGCTCTTGGAAGAAGCTACAATATGCCTGACGTTGACGAAGATGAACTAGAAGCAGAACTCGATGCTCTTGGAGAAGAAATTGCATTGGACGATGACACGTCCTACCTTGATGATGCCCTCAAAGCGCCTAACGCACCCGATAAAGATCCGTCGCATGGAGAACCGTCCAAAACTGCGGTAATTTCCATATCCTCTTTTTACTAAGATGTAGAGTATTTGCACTCTTTTGAAATCATCATTAATAATATCTTAACTATTTTGATTTGTAGCAGGGGGTGGCTGTTGATGAATTTGGATTGCCTCAAGTACCGGCTACGTGAGCATATGGATTAATAACTTTATGGTTTATTGTTAGTCTTGCGTCCCGTGATATTTAAGATGAAATAAGCTTCTGTTTCACATATTCTTTTTCAACTACATTTACCGCCACATTAATTTATGTCTTACATGATGCCTTTATTGAGTAAACAGTAAATGAAAATCGTACCGGTTAAATGCGCATTTAAGATAATGTTCACTGATTACTTAAGTTTTGCTAATAACATTGACATTGCTATTGTAATGTGGAAAGGGTTAATGGAATCAATTAAGTGTGAATAATAGATTACAGGTGAATTACATAATAGTACTATCTTGTATCTTGAAATTTTTCGGAAATTGAAATAAAAAGAGAAAGAGGGGTAGCATGTTTGAATTACAACATTACATTTCATTTGCGTTTTATTATAATGCAAAATTACTATAAATAGGAGCTTATACGGCAAACTGTTCATTGCCTCGTGAAAAAAATTATACGCTATGTGATACCTACCACTTTTTATAATGGTTATTTACCGTTATGTTGTATATCTATCTACATTTACATACATAGTTTAAGTTCCTGCAAGAGTCATTTTTGCATCTCGAACTTGCACATAATATCGCACATTTCGTTCAGGTGCTGTCCAATAAGCCGTGCACCTCCAACTTGTAAATTGCTGTGTACTCGGGATTACCGTGGTTGGAAAGGAAATTGAATTTCACTTGTTCAACCGGAGGAGCAAAATTCTGCAATTTTTAGGAAATGATTTTTTTTTGTAAGAAATAGGTTTTAGGTTAGGTGACAAAAGAAACTGGTTTTCTTTGAAAATTTAGGTTGTTGGGAATTATAAATAAATTTCATTTAACCTGGACTTCAAATATTTGGGTGGAGCCACCATCTTCTTTATATTCAAACTTGCCAAATAAATTGGATGAATTAGTCTTATTGCCACTATGGCCCTGAAAGCATTCAAAAAGCAGTTTTTCTTTGCAGTTGGTTTTAAAAACTTTCATAATAAAATAATTTTATTATAAAGAATACCCAAAGTTCGAAATCTTTTGGAGCTGAAGAGAAAAAACCCGGAATGAGCTGTCTCTTGGAAGGATGCCTTATTGATGCTCCAGTAACGAGTATAGGAAAAAATAGCTTGATCTCCACCTCGCCAGTACTACCAGAGAAAGACCAACATACCCCCGGAATCAGCTTGCTCTCTTCCTGCATATTGGAATTTAAATTAATAATTTAACGTTTAACCGTTTCCGGTCGCTCGAAGATAATTTGGGGTCCAGTAATGCATTCATAAATTCCTTGCTTATCTCTCAAAACATTCTGAAATTTTCCCTATCCTTTCTATGTTAAAAGTTCGAAGAACATGATACACGTTTCGCAATGTTAGATCCACACCGTTACTTACCGTTATAATTGTCTCAATAGAATTTGGCGTACAACGACAATCAGTACACGGTCCTTTATTGGGAGTGCATCGCTGATTAGAGAGCTTCTTATCTCGGCATTTACACTGCATCGAACTTACCAAAGGAACTGTATTCCCAGAACTAAAAATGGTGGCTCCAGCCATGACGCTTGCGTAATTCACTAATCCATTGCATTTGCTCTCTCCGTATGCTTTGAAGCATTCAGTATTATTTAAGGCCTTCTTGAACTGCTGATATGCTTCATGTAAGTGAGGAGGTATCATAGCAAGGTTATTCCCTAAATAAATAAAAAATCAAAGGATTTTGACCATCGTGACATCGTTATTTTTTTATGATTTCAGCAACATTCGTTCACTTACCGCCACTCAAGCTACCACCAGTAGAACTAGTTTTATTCAGATATTTCATTAAGTTGTCATTTATTGGGCAAGAGCCATCAGAATAAGAACTACGGCGATTACAGCCTGTTCCACGTCCATATAAACATTCAGAAAATGAAAGCGTTCCACCACAATAGAAGATAACTGACAAAGACCAACGTATTATTACAGACTTGTACTAATCGGCGGAAGTATCTACTGATTCTTAAATAACTGATAATATATTGGACAAACCCATAACAAATGTGACCACTGCAGCTATTACACCGCCAAAGAGAGTAGTGGCTATCATATCTGAACTGAAAAAAGATTATTTGAATTCTTATAATGTTATGATGTAACACAAATCCCGAAAAATGAAATACATTATACAATTTCTGCGTACCATATTTTAGGGTCATCTCCATTCATAGTTCCACCTTCGTTATCTCCCCCATCCCCACCACTTCCGCTTCCACCGTTCCCTCCAGAACCCGCCCCCTGGTCTGACGGAGGAGCATCGCCAGCACCATCTTTTCCACTGCCACCACTACCATTGTCCTTGGGACTCTTACCTTTGTTGTCAGCGTCCCCACCACCTCCATCATCCGATCGTCTGTCCTTATCGTTCCCACTTCTCCGGGAACTACCTTTTCCACCAGGGCGTGGTTTACAAATATCTCTGGATCTCGGTGGCGATGAGCCACTGGCATTTCGGTGATCATAGCCACATACTGCACACGAATCCGAAGGAGGAACAGATGACCTAGACGAGAGTGTTTCAGGACTTCTGTGAGGAGGATAAATTTGATCATAGAAATACATGTTTTCGGCTATTTGGTCCTCGCGCTGAGGAGACCCCATTTCTTAGAAGTAACTACTTAGTAAACTTTTATTATAAACATGAAAAGTTTATAGCAAACAAGACAGTTGTTGATTAGAAGTTGATTGGATCACTTTCACGAAATTGTGCCGTCTTACAAATGCGTTTTTTATAATCTATCCCTTATCATTAGAGAATCGTTAAGAAATATGCGGAAAGGTTGAAATGGTTCATTATCAAAGGCCGTGGTTGTGGTGTATCGCTGTACGTGAGTTATCAAAAAATATTAAGTACTCTGTATCAATAGATACCTAAATTGCAAAGAAAAATTATTTCAAATCGCTGTCAACTCGGCACGAAAACATTCAAAGGAGAAATCCGAAATGCTGATTCTGCTTGCTTGTTGCATTTTGCTGTGCTAAGGTGACAAAGATCGGACAATAGAAGTAAGTATGGCACAGGGACTGTTATATTTAATTAAAGTTATTGAGCAGTCTGAGCCACAGTCAATTTCGAAATTGGTCGAGTTTAGGTATTCCGCTTTAAAATTTTCGTAATAATAGTGGTAAACCGTTCGTTAGGATCTTAATATGTATCCCCGTCGCCGGAGTAGATCACTGCAAGGGCGATCAGGCAAGAAAGTGGCATTCGAAACAAGTCAGACAAATATTGATGACAATGATAACGAAATAGAAATCCAGCACTGGAATAGTGACAACTGGGAACAGATTTATTTGGAGGCGGCATCCGAGGAAGAACTTGATCCTCTTGAAGATGGCCTCCCTGTGAAAGTTATGAAATTCATGGGTCTTCCAAAATCTTATACGCGCTCCTTGTACAATGATTTTGTTGAGGATGTTACTCAAATCCCGGGTGAAACAGCTGCCTCTTTGTATAATATAGTTAATTGGGTAATATCTTGATTTTCATCTCAAATTTAACAAAAATTACAAAAACATATGTGGAACATATCGTTAAATTGCATATACATATTGAAATTAGTTTTGTGGGGAAAACGATGATAACAACAGATACGTTCTTCAAAGAGAACCAAAAACGAAATCATCTACGGGCGGGGGTGATGCTGGCTTGGCAGCATTTCAAATGCCCAACGGAGGTAGTAAGCACGCCACCTTACCCGTTGTATCCAAAGGTGTTGAGGTTAGGGGTCGAAAGCCGATTTCCCGATTAAATATGGAAGCTCCGTTTGAAAATTTGGAAGAAAAAGAATTTCGCACAACGACGAGTATGCCCATTAAAATTCATGAAGGAATGGACATTGGAAAAATTCCAAGCAACATAAAGAGCTCTTCATCCAAACACGGACTGGTCATCGACGATAAGTCTGAAACAGTGACACCACGAGTTTCAGAATCGTATATACTGGAAATTGAAAGCACCAGCAGTACTATCACTCGACCTCCTTCAAGGCATGCATGTTCTAGTGAAACGTCTCTTTACTATTATGGTATGTCAGAAGAGTCTGAAAACGAAGAAGGAACAATAATGAATGAAATGACAGCAACAACAACGGAAAATGAGTTAGGAAAGACAACGCAGGACACCGAGGAAGTCAAGAGAGTAACATTTGCTTCTCCAAGTGAAACAAATATTTATGCCTACCAGGATTACACTGAAGACGAAGTGGACGTTAACGGCGAAGAAAATGCCCGCATGGGAGAACCAATGTCACCACAGGAGAACCACTCAGTAAATCAGCCTCTAGCGCATAATTTGGATGATGACAAAGTAAGTGCGCAAGAAGAAGCAAAAATGACGTTTCGGCCGAAAACTGCCAACTGTAAAGTGTATCATGATTACAATGAGAATATAATTGAGAATGAACTACTTGAGTTTGAAAATGAACAAATGGTTGAAGGCACTGACTGCAACGCATTTAAGGATACAGGGGAAGTAAATAGTGCGCCGCCTTCGTCCACAGCTTCGACGCATGCGTCATCTCTGGGAGACTTGGAAGAGAATAACCAACCATTAGCAGATGACACTGGGGAAAACTCCAAAATGATGACATCTGAACCATTAACAAAAAATTATAAACCATCAAACATCAAAGAAGAAGCAATTGCGCAACGCAAGAAATCTGCATCGTCGACGAGTGAGGTGCAGTTGCAGCTTAACGAAGATCTAAAAACTCTCGAAGATGTGGTTAAAAAGTTGTATAAAAGTCTAAACAAGAAAGGACCATTGACACTTGTGGCTAATTTCATGCCTAAAGAAGACGGAGAGCTGTCCTTGAAAATGGGACCTGTTGACGGAATAGGAAAGGAAGGAAATATTAACGTTAAAATTATATCTTCAGAAGCATCCAGTACTGCAGCAAAAAATGTTTGTAATGGGGAGGAAAAAGCAATAACGACCCAACATGTTGCAGCGGCAGCTACAAAATCAGANAACGACCCAACATGTTGCAGCGGCAGCTACAAAATCAGAGAAAGCAGAAACAACACATTACCAGGAAAATAAAAGAGAAAATAAAAAGTTGCAAAAAAGAAGAGACGTGCCAAATATGCTCCCAAAGGCATTGACAACTACAGCATCACCAACTGTGGCTCCAGTCAGCATAATTAAAAAGACAAGTAAACCTGTCGCAACAATCAAACGATGTACCGCAACCTCGCCAGTCAAAGCAGCATGTGCCCAGCAAGTACAACCAGCACCAGTGAGCGTAAGTGCAGAGATCGTGGATAAGCAGAATAACAACGCCCCAGAGCGCCCGGTTACCCCTTTGAGGTCGGCTATTAAGCAAGCAAATAGAATGCCGTCACTCCGTCCAGCAGCATCGTCCCATTCAATGACAAGAACGTCCTCTTGTTCCGTGCATAATGCTGGTAGCGCAGATGAAAAATCTCCGTCAAGAAAAACGTCCCGTTCTGGTTCCAAGCATATTTTGGTAGAAGCTCCAAGGTCGCAACCGCAACGTCGTCATTGTACTGATAAAACTGCACCTCAGTACTACAAAATTGTAGAAACGCCAAATTCCCAGCGATTTCTGGTGCCAATTGCTCGGCGAAAGCCAGTTGTTGTAGCTCAAGTCCCAAGGTCGAATTCCCAATATATTATTAAAGGGGCTTCTCAAAAACAGCAGCTTATACGTCCACAAACGCAAAGATCTAATTCAAGTCAGATCATTCATATGAACACAAAGTCTCAAAATACTTTTAAATCTCATGAACAATCGAAAACTTTGAATTCTCCACCTCTTCTTGTCAACATCCCACCGCCACCAACATGTCCAAATCCACATTTGCACCCTGTAACAACTGCAACCATTATTCCGCCTACACCGTCACCCCAAATGTCTTTGCCGACGCTCCCCACAGCATTGTCGGAACAACCAAACACATATCGTGTTCTTTCTCCGTGCTCTATGCATACAAGGCAGTTTGAACAACAAAACACGAGTAATCAAAGAGATGAAAATAAGGAACACGCAGCTTGCGAATCAGTCTCAGACTCATCGATGGTTTCTTCGGCGTCCAGTTTGTTTACCGGAATTGACAGCGACCGAGCTGGCGTTACAAGTGGTGGTGATAATGTTCCTAAAGAAGATACTGGTACAAGGATCGTGACAGGATCAAATTATCGTGATGCTCGAATCTCCCCAGCATCTCTCTCTGGCAACACAGGCAAAGAAATCCATCAACAACAGGATCAAAATCAAACCCGTCAGGTCTACGGAAAATCTGCCACAACACGAAATCAATCAAAAGCCACGTCAGGAAAAGTTGGAGGTCCCCCATTACCACCAGCACCAACCAGACAGTATCGAACAACTATTCATATTCCATCCGCCCCTCAAAAATGCAACTCATACAGTGCCAAAATCAATCAAAAGCCACGTCAGGAAAAGTTGGAGGTCCCCCATTACCACCAGCACCAACCAGACAGTATCGAACAACTATTCATATTCCATCCGCCCCTCAAAAATGTAACTCATACAGTGCCATGTTCAAGGAAAAGCAACAACAAAAACAGACCGTTTATGTTGACCTCACATCAAATGGACTTGGTAAAAAACGATGAAGAATAGATACAATAAAAACGAGAATGTGTGATGATGCATGTAAAAATTAAAAGCAAAATTACAGTGTTTCCAAAAATAAAAATAGAGAGAAAACTTTACACTTTCAAATAATAATTATTATTTAGTAAATTCTTCATTACTCACTGATGATCTTGTGTTAATTGAAATATCATATACAAAAAATAATTATATTCTTTAAATCCTTTTTGTTCGCAGATGATCCCATTATCCCACCTGTCATTATAATTCATTTACGCTGTCACTAAATTGATAATATAATTATAGCGTTGTGAAGCGATTTATTTACATCATCTCCTCACTTAACCAATGACGATTGACTGACGGTGAATTACATCCACGGATCTCATACTCATTGAACATAGTTAAAAGTTTAATTATTGTTTATTCTATATATTTACATGGAAAGTACATAACAGCAGCCGGTGATAATCTTAATATAATCATTTATTCAGTTAATCTGCTGATGTAGTAATAGAAATAGATAGAAGGTACGTCTGTTTTGTTACAATTGACATTGCAGAAAACGGTTTAAATTTATTGATGTGCTACGAGTTTATTTTCCCATGCGTTGAACGGACCATTCCTTTTGACATAATGGACATCGTTTATTCTGCTGTACCCATTGCGCCATGCAACAGTGATGAAAAGAGTGATTACATTCACCCCATACGACAACGCACTCCGGTTGTTTTCCACCAGTTTGTCGATTTGCATCCCCCTGACATCTCAAACACGCATCTGCAATACATAAAAGTACAAATACAATAATGGAAGTGTCTGTAACGACAAATTTACTATCTGTAGTGTGTATTTAATTTTGATTTTCTAATCCTAATCACGTTTTACGCAATGTTCGGAATTATGAACCTAAACCAAAGGAGTTTCAAATTTATGAAATATGGTTGGGTCAATAAATATTCCATGGAAAATTTTAAAAAATTCCATGGATTTT
>JAHZNE010001666.1:0-21872 GCA_027744055.1 Callyntrura sp. NNG-2020
TATTGTATTGTATTGTTCGCTGCTGCGGGAATAGAGGTAGTAACGGCAGTGGTGGAATTGTCTACGACGTGTATTAGCGTGTTTCGTGCTGTTGCTACTTGTTGTTGTAAAGGAATTAATTATAAAGCAGCGGTGCATCATAGCTTCTTTATGAACGCATATTATTTTTTGTGTTAAAAGACAAAAAAATGGATGCGTGTAATTCCTTGTAAATTTAATAATTTTCCGTTTGAGCACGTTTAGGTGGAAAAGATGTATGGGAAAAAATAAATGATGACAACTAGTGGAACAAAGCGATATCATGTGCCATAATTAAATTAAAGCACGCACCCGGCTCATAAAATGTTATGAGGGCAATTTTGTCTACCAGTGGACTGCTTCATCATGTTCGAGCGACGACACAAAACAACTTTGCAGGGTGGTACAAGTTATACTGTACAACAATAATATTATGATAGAGTAGGTCAAAAGTAGGTGCCGCTTCAATTGTGTAAACTTGTGCGGTAGTACAACGTATTGGCATTTTTTTATGCCAATTTATGAATAGTTGTAGTTGGCTAGTATTTACGTATTTACACGCATAAATAGTTTTTTCATCGTCGTTGAAACTTGCTAGTTGAGGGGCTAGATGAATTACTGTTACTACGCAACAATAAAGAGTGAATGATAAGTTGAACAGTTGTCAAATTGAAAAATTAGTTGCTACTGCAATACCACTACTTACTTCTTACCCATAAATAAAGCGCATTTTATTTTGTTTGCTTATCGTTTATTGGCATGCTGAACAATATAAATGCACCGGCAATAACAGCAAACCACAATTATTGTCATTTTGTNAATAACAGCAAACCACAATTATTGTCATTTTGTAATCATATGGACTAAACTGAATGAAAATTAGGTTATTTCAGTGTATGCGGCTGTTTATAAATAAAATTAAAGACGACGTAGTATTGCCAAAACTAAATTACCTAACCTATTCATACTTGTTCTTGACACGGTTTTAAAGTCTTTTTTTGGAATTTCACTATTGCGTGTTTTGATTGAATATCTATTATAACCAGATTATTGTATTATATTAGTTATATTCATTGTCAGATTCTAAAAAGGAGAACGAAGAAACAAGCACATTCGACGAACGAACAAGATTCTAAAAAGGAGAACGAAGGAATAAGCGCATTCGACGAACGAACAGTTTTGTGTGTGAAGAACAATAAGTACTTGAGAAATTCCTAGCCAATGATTACCGAACTCTACAAAAAAATTTAAAGTTCTCTGAAAAATACTGCTTTCGTGATTTCCCTAACAACGAGGATTAAAACCACAAAGACAATGCTTCTCACGTCATTTTTATTTCCTATTCAAAATGGCAGAAACCGGAAATTTTCTGACACAAAATTCCCTGTATTATTTTGCAGCCCATAAAAAATTCTAGTCTTGCTGTCCTCCTCTGTTGACATGCAGGTGGAATTTTCTACAACTTCGAGAAAAGACAATGTCAATAACGCGACTATCAGACCACTGGACGATAGCTAACTGTATAGCGATAGCGAGAAACGACAACAATTGAGTAGGGTCGGGAGTGGTGGTAGATGGAGTCAAGCAGTGGGGCAGGTTTCTGCTTTACGTTGGTTATGGTGGACATGAACATGACGATCTGCGTGTTTTTGCCCATGACGAAATGATTGACATGTAGACAAAACGAGCAGTAGAGAGCACATCAACGGACTGACAATGAGCCTGAAAGGCGTTTTTTACACTTCTGTCTTTTGCTTTGTTTCAATCAGCAGCTGTAGTGAACATGAGGGCGACCTGGTAGGATAAATATGACGACAATCAACAACGTGCTACAGCTACAAACGCTCTTCATATGTTCACCTCTTGTCATTTTCATCATCGTATCGTAACAGCCTGTTATTATAATTTGTCTACACCAGAAAACATGTCCATTAAGTTTTGCTAATTTATGCAGTTTTTGTACAGCAGTGCAGAGTTGCCTACGGATAATGAAAAGAAGGAACCGTACTTTTTACAGCTATTATCTCGTTGGAAGAGAGAAATTGTTTTTATGCCAATTTCTGCGGACCAAACGGTAATTATTTTGACTGTTCATTCCGGTTACAGTTTTTGCATGTTTTACGGATGATGATGATAACTGAAAGAAAAAAGTAGTCATAAAATATTCTTCCCTTTCCTCGTTTTAATAACTATGCCAAGGCCGGTTTATACAATTTTTCTAGAGGAGTAAACACGAATTATTAGGTACGTTCCGTAAATAAGGAATCGATCATTCACAATGACTATCGTTTCATTCAATTAAGCTATATTATGCCGATTGAATTGTCACTTCAAGCACCTTACATGTTCATACTCGCGTTATACTTGTATGTATATACTTGACATAAGCGATTGCTACATATTTTTCCAAAATGCTGTAGATGATTCCCTGAAACCTAGCACCGGATTCAGTATTCTCTCGCTAATTGCATGCACGTCGGAAGGGAGAACGGTTAGAATACAAGAGGGGCTAAAATAGATTAGGGGAGTTTGTATCGGGGCTTTGGATACAGACAATTTTAAATGTTTTTAGAATTCTTGAAAAAATCAAATATAACAAATCCTACAAAATTTAGTGATCATTCTTCTATCTAACCACTTCTTTCTTTCTAGGTGTTCCTCACCTCCTCATAAATATACCAAACCACTCGATTTAAGTGCAAAAGCAGCCAATCTATTGCAAATTCCAAAATTGTATACGTTTTGTCATTGCCACTTGTTTACTTCCTACGTTTAATTTCACCGTAAGAGAGAGAGAGAGAGAGAGAGAGAGAGAGCGGAATTAGAATTAGAGGAAGGCTACAACTAGCGAGAATACGGTCATACGGTATATGCAATTATGCATACCACCTGCACATCTGTGCTTGAACAAGATGGTTTTTGTTTGAACTGTTACATTTGTTTTCACTGTGTTAGTAGTAAGCTGTAAGTTAGGAAATGTACGTAGCACGTACGACAATTTTCCCAAACAGTGTTTAATTATCGATTGTTGGTGTTTTTACAAATTATTTTTGAACCCGACGATTACCTTTTTTGTTTTGCTGTTTTGTAATGCCAACAGCACGTGATATGATATATAATTCTGGCATTCTGGTAATATATTAGACATTAGACACTAAGATAAGGGTTGCTTTTCGGCAAAAGGAGAAAGATTTTCAAATTTTTAGAATTCTGATCTGAAACTCTTGAACTCTGAAACTTCTGAGCTGAACTTTTGAAACTTTTGAAATTAATTAGACTACATGTTAAAAGTCAAAGTTCATAAAAAAATAAATCATTGACTGGCATTTTTTTACGTGTTTATTCTATGCAAAATTTGTTGACTTTTTTGGAACTTTTTTTACAATTTGAGACAAAATTCGATGCGTTTCCACTTTCAATAATATCAGGACTGAACAATTTTTTAATATTCTAATAATTATTGAACACGTAAACTTTCAAATATTGAATATTTAGATATAGCACAAACAACAATGTCAGCGTTAAACTGTGTAAAACGATTTTAGTCTCATTGCCCGGTTTTTATACCTTTTCAACAGGCAACTTTGCATCTTTTTATAGTTCTTGTACTTCCATACATACAGTAGGTAGGTAGTACTGAAACAAAAATGAATACAACACTCAGTATTCGGGTCCTACTCTTTGAGTAGAACATATCGCATACCACGCAGTTAAAGTCTGTCATAAAAACAACAAAAACTGGCAATTTCTCACTTTGCCCAGCAGTTATATGCTGGGGCAATGTGAAATTTGAATTCTACTCAAAGAGTAGTACCTTTTTGATACCTTACACGTCATATTACGCAGTATCCAAAGGGATAGGCGCAATTTGATCTTTGCCCCATATGGCACCACATAGGGTCATCCTGGTAAGACCATACTTGGTATAACTATATACGGTATATAATATACCTCATATAGGTGTACTTATATACTAAGTTTGGGGAGTGGTCCATAATACTAAGTAAAAGTGACCTTCAGTTTAAAGCACTACAATACAATACACTACACAAAGCAATGCACTTACTCCTCGACTCCCTAAGAGGTACAATTAGTACAATATACAATTCTACATTTCAAAGGGTGGTGTCATAGGAACCCTCAATGTGCTACAACCACCCCGGGGTCATTGGGTGGGTTGGTAGAACAACAAAAACAGATAAATGCACAACTGGCGAAACCTAGTATGTAATCGACTAGCGAATTTAATATTTTTTCAATTAATCAGCCCAACTGGATTCTGGAAATAATAGTAAGTGACAAGTTGACATTATATTGACAGAGGGACGTATGTTCTTTCCAAGCATAAAAAAGACTGATAAACATGACAACCACATATATACGCCTAATGCACTTGCTTTGTTTACGTTCTCTACAATTCACTGTATCATCATTAACTGCCTTTTGTCATTTTCATTTTGCCTATGCCAAAACTTATGTCCATTAAATTGTTATTTATTTCATCCTATTTCGATCAGGTAAACACTCTAATATTAGAGACAAATTTTTGTGCCAGTTACTGCGGAACGTGTTGTTACAGATTTTTATGCTAATTTCGGTTAGTTTTGACATGTATTGCATACAGATAATTAATAGCAGAAAAAGTTGCCAAGATAATATTATAACTTTGCAAACGCAAATTGCATGTGATAAACATAAAGCCAACATACAAATAGTTAGTCAAATTTGCTTAAGCTTGTTGGAAATAAACCACTCATTTGGAAATAGGCATGTACTTCTTTCTGAGAGGAACGGTTTATTTATTGTGTATTTTTTTACAATTGTTAACTCAATTTAATAAAAGAATACTCTTAAACTACAATTATAAGTTGTAAATTTAACGAGCCGTTGTACAATTTAAATTTACAACGTATTTAAATTGCAAGTAGAAAAAAGCTAGTGCAGCCTGTTGGAAAGTATAAAAGCTCGTGTGCAAAAGCGTTTAGTTTAAATTGTTTAAAGTTGAAAATGTAGTTTTGGAGGCTTAGAAACCATGAAGTTTAAACATTTTCAAAACATTTAAACATAGGACGCAATACGCATATCAATTGAATACGTCTATGAAGGCTTGACATTTCTAACCTAAACAGGATTTCATTTTACTAATGAGGGAATTGGTACTCAATTAGAAAAACGCAGTTTATGAAATATACCTCAATCATTCGATTTGCCTAGTAATTATCAAAATAAATATTGCTGTGGTTTTGTAATTAAAGGCGTTTTAGTGTAACTGAATAAGAAACAAAATTCAATGGCACCCTACCCAACAACGCAACGTCTACACCAAACATTTACGATTAAGATCACTCTGAATCGTTTAGAATCATTTCTGCCGCCTTCTCTGCAATTCCGTAAACTGCGGCTTGAGTGTTGGCATTGGTCACTGCAGGCATTATTGATGCATCCACAACCCGCAAACCGGAAACGCCAATTACTCTGCGTAGTTAAAAAAAAGAAAATTCAACAAATGTTCCAACTTCCAACCTGATATCATTAGATATTAAGATTTATTTACCTTAGTCTTGGATCTACCACTGCAGTGGGGTCATTTGGACCTCGACCCATTCGACAAGTTCCCGCGGGATGATTTCCTACTCTTGATAAGTAACGTATATAACATTTCCAATATTCGTCAGACCTGTATACAAAACTGCGACAGGCGGGTAAATTCGGGGTTTGCACACGAGCTTCCAGTTTTCTGTACTGAGGTGTCTCCTCCATTATTTTAAGCATAGCTTTAATACCTATAATGTACAAACCCCATAATTAACTTTCTCTTTCGCACAGTGTCACAATGCATTTGTTGAAAACTGTTACCATCTAAAACTTTCTGAACATCGCTCGGTTCAGATAGATAGCCCACATTCAAAATTGGAGGTCCTCCAGGATTTCGCGGGTTTATGTGTATGCTGCCTTTGCTCTTTGGCCGATTCATGTAAACAGATAGCATTACTGCACCCTCCCACGGTTCTAGGGTACCGTTGCTTGGGAACCCCAGTGTTGTAAAACGTGGAAAGCCAGGAATACCATGTGACATCGCAACTTGTATATCTGACCAATCTGATTCTCCTTCTTCTATTGCTACAGACGACACAAGGAATCCCTGGCCAGTTGTACCAGCCGTACTAGAATAGGGACCGTCGCCAAATTTATTAAAATATTCCCAATTTTCGGCGTTCAAATCTCTATCTTCATCCATAACGATGTTTCGATTATTTATGATCGTATAGAGAGAAATTGCGACGTGATTTTGGTAGTTTTCTCCAACAGGAAGGTCCTGGACAATAGGAATTCTTGCCGCTCTCAAGATATGTCTTGGTCCCACTCCGGAACGTTGCAAAAGCTGTGGAGAACCGAATGCTCCGGCGCTAATGATTATCTCTTTGTTGGCATGGAAAGAGTTGTCATTTTGGTCTCTTAATATGGGAGACTTTGACTGAAACCTTACTCCAATCGCCCGATTCCCCTTAAATATCTAAAAAAAAAAAAAAGAAAGAAAGATTTAATTTCAACGCATAAAAATGTGTCAATTCAGGAAATTATAATAATAATTCAAAAAACTTTTGCGCTTGTTTACAATTTGTGTGACGTTCGTGTTCAAAATGATCCGTAAATTCGGGTGAGACCCCCAAATGGGCTGGACATATCCCGTGAAGGAACTATCTCGACGTCCACGGCGCTTTGAAAACTCCACCGGAGAGAAGCTCACTTGTTGCGGTCCATTAGGATCTGCCGTTTTAAAGCCTAAATAGTTGCCAGCATCCAGCCATAATTTTAAACCGGGGGCGTATTTTGGACGGCTTATCATAATTGGGCCGCTGGAACCATGTTGGTCTAAACAACACAGGTTGTGTGTAATCACATTATATTATATGTAATTTTTGAAAGGAAATACGAAAGATAAGAACTCTCCAGTGTAACGTTTTATGAACTTTTATACCTGCCAATGGAAAGTCCCCTGTATACGTTTCCACCCGTTTAAAATGATTCAACATGTTGGAATAGTTCCAACTGCTGTCGCGTGTTAAGTTGCCCCAATTGTCATAATCTTTGGGATGGCCACGATTGAAAAACATCAAATTCAAATTACTTGTACCGCTCAGCACCCGCCCTACACGAGTAGTGATGACCTGAAGAATCGCCGTGTTCCAAAATAAATATCTTCCGATTTGTATAAAGTGCTAATTTGATTCTAAAATGGTGTTTTCAAAATTGGCAATCTAAACTTACACCATTATTGCTCGATAAAAGTCCCACGTTTCGCTGTGGAGTTGAGTCGTACGTAAATGTCAACTCTGGATCTGCTGTATATCGCAAGGAATAACCTGGAACATCCATGCCTTCCTTAGGAAAATCGCCAGACTCTAGCACAAGCACCGAGTGCTTTCCTCCCTCTGACAATCTTCGAGCGACTACGAGACCCGCAGTGCCGCCTCCGACTATTCGAGAAATATTAATTTATACAACATTTAGTAAATATAATTTATTACTTAATAATTATTGAGTTGAGGTTTATTATAACGAATGCGGTTGAATGTCCATCATTTCGGACTTTGACATTACCAATGATATAGTCGTAATTTTGTTGACAGTTCACATGGTGCGTCAACCAAATAAGATAAATACCCAGAATGCCCCTAAACCGTATAGCTTTGACATTCCGCGCAAATGAAAATATATTCTCTAATTCTAACATATTTAAAATTCAATTTGATGAAGTTTAGTTGAAACAACTCTGCGCCAAAACTGTACACTTGTACGGTTAAATACTATAAGTTTCTAGAATCTAGATGTTATGGCGCCTGGTGCCGCCAGAATAAGAATGGTAAAATAATCTGAAAGTTAGTTTCAAGCTCAAAAAATGGGTTGCTACATCAGAGCTCACTGGGTGCACAGCTATTAATAACGTCGAACCCAAGTAACCCAATGTACCATAGATTTGCTGGAACAGTATAAGGTAAAACTGTAAAACAAATTAAAAGTGGCGTTTTTTTGTTTATTTTAATGATTACTGCATTGTAACATTCGTTTACAGCAAAGTGACCAAAATTATTTTACGAAATTCCATTTTGTGATAATTAAAAGGGTGTACCATCTCATTCCCAACTAACACAAGAAATATGCATCCAAGTAGAAAATTATTTGGTACATGAAGGGTGGTGGCATGCGTTGAAATACATGAAAAAACAGTAAACTTATCTGGAAGATACATTTTTGTGAGAAAAATGAAAAAGATTCTATGATGCGTGCCATTTTCTGCTACTATCAGGAGAGCCATTAATTTTATCAAAGTTTTATGAATTCAGTACATGAAAAATTTGCAGAATATAAAAATAATAATCTGTTATTTATTGGATTGATATCCATGATACAAGTAGGAGATGCGCAAAGGTAGCTTAAGTTTCGGTACTGCGCCACTTTGTTCAAGGTTTTTTTTAATACCAATTAAATTAGGGTTGGTATGCAAATGTATATCTTGTATGGTTAGTTATACAACAAGTTTTATTATTTTTAATTGTTTTAACGAAAAGAAAAATTAGCCTTATAGCCGGCTATAAATATACAGTTACCGTTCAACGGAAAACATTTTACATCTGGATTATACTTAAGATAAATATACAAAGTTGAGACAGCGAATAACTCTCCATTACAAACATAAAACATCACTGAATATCTCAGTATATAAATCTTCAGTAACGGGACAACATAACTTGATTTTTAAATGCTGTCACCGTTCGTATTTTTGGCACCTTCTGTGAACTGGGAAAACCTATTAGAGGATGAAGAATGTCACGTGGATGTTTTTCCCTGCCAGTCCTCGAGAATCATCTCTGCTGCTTTTTCTGCAATACTATAAACGATTGGCTACTGCGGGCATTATGGAGCCATCCACTACACGCAAACCAAACATTCCAATTGCTGTCCAAAAAACAGAAAAATACAAGTTCAGCAGTGCATTCTCTTACGTTTTTCCCTTTTTAATCCTACCCCCATCCCATCTCCAGTTTCTCTGGTAATGTGTCACATGTATACCTTAACATTGACTGTTTATTATAACCTTAATCTACTATCAACATGCAACAACTGCTTCTGTAACATCCCGACCTTGACCCATTCTAAGTCGCAGCTGGATGAGATCCCATGGATGAAGCATAGCGAATATAACACCGCCAATACGAGTTAGATTTGAAAGGGAAACGATGGCAAGTCGGTATGTTGGGTTGAGGCAGTCGAGCTCCCAGGTTTCTGTATCATTGTTTTCGCTCACAAATGGTATATATAATATAGTTGCCAAGTTGGCAAAGATAACTAACTTTTTGACATTATTGTCAACCCGCTGTCCAGTCACTGCCGTTAACGTAGTACGATTGTTTTCCATTTGTGGCAGCGGAGTAGGAGCACATTTTGAATTTCTGCAGCTTTAATCCTAAACTCAAGCTTACAACTAACGATAACAACTAACAGGCCGTGTGTCTCATCACGCCGTTACACCTATTACTAGGTAAAACACCTTGCGCGTAACCTGAGGATGAGGAGTATAGTAGAATGATATTCCGCCATTTTGTTAGTTCTTCTACAAGTGTAGTCACTCTACATTGTTTTAATTGTAACGGCCATCTTGTGACCACGTGTACGCAAACACGCTCTACACCACTAAAACTAATGTTCTTTCGTCTAACAAAAGAAATATACCAGGTGGAACGCAAGGTTGATACTACACGCTTGAAAAATTTGTATTCGTGATTATGGTCAAGTTCATGCGTTACTCATGTTTTATCCAACAAATCGCACAAAAGTATGTATCCATTTGTGTTAACTTTATCAATTCATGTAGTCAAAAAGCAATGGGACACAATACGTGTAATAGCAAAAATTAATATGTATTCCGAAAGCAAATTGCTTGATATAAAATAAATCTTTATTTTTTGAAATCGTTTAAAATCATTTCAGCAGCCCTCTCCGCAATCGCGTAAATAGCAGCTTGAGGATTAGCATTTGTCACTGTAGGCATGACAGAGGCATCCACCACACGTAAATTGGTAACACCAAGTACTCTAAAATCCGGTATAACCATAAAAGTATCATCCGTTAAAATTAAAATAGTGGTTCATTGATTTCAGAGGTTGTCTATTTTGTACCTTAACCGGGTATCAACGACCGCCTCGGGGTCCGTTGCGCTCAACCCCATTTTGCAAGTTCCTCCACCGTGATAGCCTGGCGTGGATGTGTGACGGATATAACATTTCCAGTATTCATTCGAACGGTATGGAAAATGAGCACAAGCTGCAATATCGGCTTGGGGCAATCGAGCTCCAAGCTTACGATAGGAGGGTGAATTTTCACAAATGGAGAGGAGTACCTTGATTCCTAAATGAAAACCATCCCATGCAATAGCATCACGTTTTAGTTGGTTGTCAAAAAAAACAGAAAACTCATTCGCCAGAAGCATTTGCTTTTCAGTTACCATCAAACATTTTTTCAACATCCCTTCGGTCCGTAAGGTATCCCACATTCAAAACAGGCAAATCCTTTGTGTTCTTTGTATTCAGTCGAATGCTTCCTCTAGACTTGGGTCTCGTAACAAGCGCCAGCATTACCATAGGTTTCTCCCAAGGTGCCAGGCTAGAATTGTGACGAAGACTGGTGTATGTTGTCGTATGAACGCTATGTGACATTGTCAATTGAATATCGGGCCACTCCCATTCGCCTTCTGATTTGGCCACAGACGACACCACGAATCCCTGCCCAGTGGCCCCCGCAGTTATTGAGAAAGGACCATCTCCAAATTTATTTAGAAAATTCCAGCTTTCAGGGGTCAGATCCCGGTTGTGATCCACCACTGCCTTTTTATTGTTGACAATGACATGCAACGGAACGTACACGTGATCTTGGTAATTCCGACCAACGGGGAGATCCTGAACAAGAGGAATTTTTGCAGTCGTCAGTACCTTTCTAGGCCCAATGCCGGAACGCATCAGCAAGAGAGGAGATCCATACACTCCAGCGCTGACAATAACTTCCTTATTAACATACAAACAGTTGTCATGTAGTTGACTTAAAAGGGGCGACGTCGACTCAAACTGTACTCCAATTGCGCGATTTCCCTGAAATATCTGAAAACGTTTTTAGTTAAATTAATTAAATCAAAACGTGTTAATAACTGATGTAATAAAATAAAAGCATTTTTATTCGTGTTCTTTGCTTACAATTTTTGTAACGTTTGTGTTCACAATGATCCTCAAATTCAGAGAGCTTCTGAGAACTGGTTGAATGTATCCAGATAAAGCGCTGTCTCTACGACCATGCCGCTTTGTAAACTCCACTGGTGTAAAGCTTACTCTTTGGGGCCCATTTGGATCTGCAGTAGAGTAGCCAAGATATTTCCCCGCAGCTAACCACTCTTTCAAGCCAGGAGCGTACTTGGAACGGCTAACTGATATGGGACCTTTGTATCCATGTTGATCTGTGCATGGCCCAATTAGTAGGTTTTTTTTAAATAGAATTTGCGAAAATTTCAATTAAAACAAGGATGAACCTGAAGGAAAATTTCCACTGTAGGTTTCCACTCGCTTAAAATATTTAAGCATGTTTCCGTAATTCCAACTGCCGTCATGTGTCAAGTTGCCCCAGTTGTCGTAATCTTTGGGATGTCCACGATTATACCACATAAAATTCATGCTGCTGCCGCCACCCAGCACTCGTGCAGAAATAATAGGGAGGATCTAATTTGGTAGTATTAATATACAAACCTGATTAATATTTTTATTACACATGCTGCCATCAGATGCAATAGAAAACTTCTCCAATCTCGAGCACAGTAAGTTGTATTGCCATACTCCCTTATCATGCATCAGTCCTACATGTTGTTGTGGTTTGGAAGTATAGCGAAACGTTAAGTCGGCCTCGTTCCAGTATCTTGGTGCAAATACACTAATGTCCATTCCTTCTCGGGGCCATTTTCCAGACTCCAGCACTAGAACTGTGTATTTTCCATTGCCACCTTCGGCGAGCCTTCGCGCTAGTGCCAAACCACTAGTTCCACCACCAGCTACATGAAAATAATAACAAAAACATTATTTTCAATTTGAATTATGAGTACAGCATTTAGGGAAAAACGGCACAACATCACACATGCCACACTACGAAACAGCGCAGCGGTCAACGATCACTAGCTGCGAACTCGGACACTATCAACGACGTAGTCAATTTCTTTACTTAAAAATTATTTATTACCAATGATGAAGTCATACTTCTCCAAAGGAGTTGCCTCGCAAATGGACATCACAATTAGGATCACTGTCCCGAAGACAGACGTATTTTTAACCCATGATTCCATTGTATCTGAGATCCTTCACAAGCCTTCCACGAGCTAAGTGTTATTCGATTCCAATAATTTACTAAATAAATTTTATTTCTTAAGGTTAATTAAAGTGAGAGTATATATGACGCCATTGACGGCTGATCCACACTAAGAAAAAATGACTCAAATGCCATAGTAAAATTAGACAAATTGTAGAATGGAATACTAATGCTACGACCAACAAATTTGGCAACGAATGTGCGTCAAAATGAAGAACAGATTTTTTAGAATGAAATGTGTGTTTGGGTCCGTCATTGTAATTGTCTCCTAATCAAACATTTAGTAGTGTTCTAACCCCAAAGAATGCTTTCATGAACGGGACGATGAGGCATGACTTTCTAACAGCTAAATAGTATGGTCTCATTGCCTCGTTTATAAGAATAATTAAATTCTTTCATTTGAACACAAAAAGGGTCTGCCGATCCGTTTGTCCTGTTCTTATTTTCAAGAACGTCTTTGTTACCTCATATGATGTGGATAAAAACATTAATAATGGTGCATACGTAGCATACGAGTTAACAATTGACAATTAAGTTTTCATTGCCAAACTGAAACGCTATCGTCATTAGCGCACTGTAATGCATTCTGATTATCTGTTTGTCCATTCAAAAAATGGTTTTTCATACATGGCGCTATGCTAAGAGGTAACTAAACGTGAAGTCGTTGGAACGTCGATCCCTATCGGAACAGTTAAATTCAGCAGTTAAATATCCTAAAATACAAAAATTTGAGTATTATTATAAGAGATTTCGAAAACAGAATTTTGGTTCATCACCAATCGCAACTTTTTAATGGCTTGGTTGTATTGTAATTGTAATGTAGTGCCTACTTTACGGGTGAACTGTTTGGTAATAATCCGTAACCAAGAAAACAATAATGAAAATTATCTATCGTAATTCGTAATCGAAATGGTATCATATAGGTATAAGGGAACGCCTACATCAAGGTATTCATGGCTCAGAAGATTTAATTGCCCGGATAAGATATAGAGGTCGAAATTAGCCTTGACTTCAGTGTCTACATTATGTAATCTGTGTCTCGTAACTAAAACGATAAGTTTATTTGCGTCCGTAAATTACTCCTCGAATGGAGCTCGCAATCTAATTTTTCATCTGGCTTGCCAATAATTATCTGGAGATTTTTCTTCTTATCATTCCGGTGATTTACAGCGAAAAAAGATAAGAGAACCGATTAATAAAAAGGATGCTTCGGTTCATAATTCTCATTGGGGAAAAACAGAAATGGCTACAACAAGGGGATAATAGTAACCACAAGGATACCAAAACAGCTCCCGCCTTCGTCTTATCTTTAATTTGTGATGATAATCTCACCGTTTGGCTCAAGATGAAATACACAACATCTTACTAATCATTCATACCTTTTCAAGTCCTTGGATTCTCAATGCAGCGCTCAATCGTAAAAACTCCACAAATGATTAATTATCAGTTGGCAATTATGCTTCTGTTCGAGAAACATAAGTTTAAAGTTTGTATTTTGTTGTACTATTTATATATCATATTTTTTTATTTAAGGTAGTAATATGTAAGTAGGGGTAACATGATTGACAGCTGCTGTGATAGAAATCAAATACACTAGCTAAAAAGAACGTACACGTGTGTAATTACTAAGATAAGATTGTTCAACTGACTTGACTAGACTATGTATGAAAACAATAATAATGACATATTTATATTTAGTAACACTTGAACATTTAGTTTTATACAAGAAATTTGACATTTGAAATTATTTGACAATTAATGATTATTGTACTTTTAGTACCATTCAGTTAAAATCATTTCAGCTGCCTTCTCCGCAATCGCATATACAGCGGCATGCGTGTTGGTGTTTGTGATGACGGGCATTACTGAGGCATCCACCACTCGTAAACCCATAACTCCAATGACCCTGGAAATGCAAGACATTGGTTAAGTACACTTTGGAACGTAATGAATTTGCCGTCTTCAGATTACTTGGTAACTTCATAATACTAGTGATTTACTTAAGTCTGGTGTCCACCACAGCTTCAGGATCGTATGCACCTTTCCCCATTCTGCAAGTTCCCACAGGACGGCAACCATCCCGAGAGTTGTACCGAACGTAACATCTCCAGTAGTCGTCGGAAGGAAAAGTAAACTTTTGACAGGCAGGAATATCTACAGCAGGGATACGAGCCCCTAATTTCCTGTATGAAGGGGTCAGCTCAAATACGCGGAGTAGTTCTTTTATTCCTGGAAGAGAAATTTTTCTTACTTTCAGAACAATTTTTGTCTGGGTTCATAAAAGAATTATTGTTTTTGGCGACATGTTATTGTCTTACCGTCGAAACACTTTTGAGCATCCTGGGGGACGGATAGATAGCCCACTTCTATAATTGGTGGACCATATGGATCCCTGGGATTGAGTTTAATGGTTCCTCTGCTTTTCGGTCTCGTTAAAAACACGCCCACTCCCATTGGACCCTCCCACTCTGCAAAGCTGGTATTTGTCAGCCCCGATGCGAAAAAATACTGTACAGAGTGGGACGCCTGGTAATGAATGTCCGGCCACTCTGCTTCCCCTTCCTGGACTGCTACCGAAGAAACCACAAATCCTTGTCCACTGTTTCCTTGGGTGGAGGAAAATGGACCGTCTCCAAAGTTGGTGTAGTAGGCCCAATTTTGAGCAGTCAAATCTCTGTCATCATCCATCACCACACTACGATTGTTTAGTACGACCGGAACTGGAATTAACACATGATTTTGAAAGTTTTGTCCCACTGGCAAATGTCGAACCAGTGGGATCTTGGCTGCTCGAATAATGTTGCTAGGACCAACGCCGGAACGCATTAATAACTGCGGGGAACCAAACGTCCCAGCGCTGACGATAATCTCTTTGTTGGCGTACAAAATACTGTTCCGCAGAGAACTCAGCTCCGGTGAATCGGAAACAAATCGGACACCAATCGCTCGGGCGCCATTAAAAACCTATAAATATGCGCTTATTAAATATTTAGAAGAGACCAATGGATTGGACCACGGAGGAACTGACAAACTTTGAAATGTCAACGCATACCAGTGTTTCACTGACAAATTCTCCTAATCCTATTTATAGCGTTGTTTCTTCGTTTCATCATGCATAAATGGTAACATTCTTGCATAAGCATAGTCATTAATTTTGCAAACAGATTTGAGCCAATTTCATTCATTGTCACCGTTACTATTCTTTGCGTTAACTTAGACTTACGATTTGTGTCACGTTGGTTTTCAAAATGATCTTCAGCTTTGGCGTCGTTTTTAAAATAGGACGGATGTACCCTGGAAACGCACTATCCCGCCGACCAAAACGCTTGGCATACTCCACCGGAGTAAAACTTTTTTGTTGCGGTCCATTTGGGTCAGCAGTAGGATAGCCCAAGTATTGACCAGCGGCTAGCCACGCCTCCAATCCAGGAGCATATTTGGGACGCGTAATGGATATGGGCCCACTATTTCCATGTTGGTCTGTAAAATCAAAATAACCATCAGTCCCAAGGATGTTAGATTTAATATAAGAATGTAGGAAACTCTATGTTGTTCTTGTCACTGGTTGTGACTAAATTTTGAATTTTTAAGAAAAGACGAGATGTTGCTAGCGATTTTTCTAATACACTACAATTACTGAATGGTTGCTAATGCAAAGAAATTTAAGTTTGTTTTTAAAGGTTTTAAGGTATTTAAATGGAGGGAGTTTAGTAACAAAAACAATACATGGTTCCTACATACTTATCTTTCCAACATCCTTGATCAGTCCCCTGAAATATTATTTGACTACCGTTTTCTGTAAAAGTGGGCGTATTTGAATAACCTGAGGGAAAATCTCCATGGTATGTCTCAACTTTTTTGAAATACTTCAATAGGTTGCTATAGTTCCAACTACTGTCTCCCGTTACGTTCCCCCAGTTATCAAAGTCCCGGGGATTTCCTCGGTTGAAAAACATGTAGTTAATACTGCTTGTACCACTAAGCACCCTTCCAGATATCATGGAAATTACCTAACAAGCATCACTGGCATTAAAAATTATTTAAAAAATATTGAAATATGTCATTAATATTAAATTAACACATACTCCATCAGTGTTCCACTGTCCCGCGTATCGTTGCGGAACTGAGCTGTACTGAAAGGTAACATCGGGATCCCCCAGGAAACGTGGAGCATACGCAGGGATATCCATACCCTCTTTGGGGACATCTCCCGATTCAAGAACAAGTACCGAATGCTTGCCTCCCTCTGATAACCTTCGTGCTACAGCTAGACCACCTGTACCGCCGCCAGCTATTTACAGAAAAGTCAAAAACTGATTTCCTCCAAATGCAACAGTTGACAGTTTACCGAAAAAAACAATTATAATCAACGCAACATTGGGTTGAACTTACCGATGATGAAATCGTAGTTACCCACCACTGCCAAAGCAGTGGCTTGATCGATTAACCAGCAGAGCAACAACAGTTTCATTTCCAGTATGCAATTTGGAAGTTTCATTTTTCTTCTCCAGGTCCCACCGTCCGTTTTATGATTCCTTTTAACTTTTAACGTTTCAACTTCTAAAAAACTCTTTTTGCAAACCAACGATTACGTTGTACGTGATTTTTTTCGGTTAAAGTAATGACACCTTGAATATTGATGGCTTCGGCGCCCCTACCACCAACAGTATTTTGGCTCACTGCCTAAATATGACTTCCTGCTTCATTACCATTATGCTATTTCTTGTAAACGTTTGCTTCCCTGATCTGAAGTACAGACGTACATTCCATAAGTAACTTCAAGTGTTCTGTAAAATATTTAAGTATTATAACTATCAGCAAAGCATTATCTTGAACTGACTATAACTCAATTCACCAAAATCCAAACAGTACAAGTGAAGCACATTTTTTATGTACTCCATTCATTGTCTCTGTGTTTTGTGCATTAGGTACCGTCGACCGACCGAGGCAGTGTGGAATGCACAAATTATTAAAGTTACAGCAACAGCAAGTAGTAATGCTTTACTTTACAAGAACGGAAAATGGAACATTTACTAACCAAAGCAAGGTTTACGATAGTATAGTATAACCTTCTGCACATACTCGTATCAATCTGTCCAGTCGGCCGCCCGAACGTTAACACGATATCCCTCAAACGAAATCGAAATTATATTCTTCAATCGATAACCGTACCCCGGACCAGTTGCCAGTACGAAGAAGGCCCCTCGAAGTAAACCCGGGACGGTTATCTGTAAGTCAACTTTTACATAATAACTGAAAAATATGCAGGAATACCACCACGGGAGTTTGAAAATTAGTCCACGTTTTATTGAGGTTGGTTGACCGCACTGGATCTTCGGGTCACCAATGTTTCAAAATTTGTTTTAAGCATACATAGCTCCGGAAGAAAACCTAAAAATTATGTTTCCGTAAGATAAACGACCATGATCGGGTCGCGGCCAATTTCAGCAGGGGCTTTATGGCCTTCAGTCATTAGAACTGCGCTATAAACCTTCTTTTCAGCGTTGCACATGCACCACTGCACCAGTTAAACACCAGAAAAAGTACACCCGTGGTGATATGACGAAGACAGCAAGAAATTGTAGCTGATATACCAAACAGTAGGGAGAAGGAAAAAAATATGGAACAAAAAACAGCATACGTTGAGTTCATGCAAAGTGGGAAGTATTAAATCGCGTGGTAAAAGGAAAAAATTCATAAATTTATGTAAACAAGTCCCGAGTATTTGATGATTATTTGAATGGAGGAAAATTGATGTTTTCTACTGCTGCTTTTTGTGTTGAGGTACTTCTCTCAACGTTTAACGTGCCGAAGGCGTTGACTTTGTGTTGGTTCTTGCAGGGAGGAAAGGTAGGAATAAAGCAAAAGCAAGTCATAAAATAAAGAAAAACGATTTTTATTGATATATATTTAGAACTTCGTAAACATATCGAACAGTATACAAACAGGAACAATTGGTGCTCAAATAACAAATAATTTTCAACTTTTCTATATTACCAATCTTTTAAAATCATTTCTGCAGCTTTTTCCGCAATGCCGTACACGGCGGTTTGAGTGTTTGCATTGGTGACCTCGGGCATTATCGATGCATCTGTCACACGTAAACCCGTAATGCCAATAACTCTGTAGACAAGAGAAAATGTTTAAAAAAATGTGAACAATAGGACCACAGCGAGTACTAAAAGGTTGATAGTATATTCACGTTCCATGGACTTTTTTTCACCTTAGTTTAGAATCAACTACCGCCCGCGGATCCTCTGAACCTCGACCCATTCGGCAGGTGCCGGCGGGGTGGCACCCTCCAGTGGAAACATGATGTACATAACATTTCCAGTAGTCATCAGATCGATAGGTAAATTTACGACAACTGGGGATATTAATAGGGGGTAAGCGAGCACCCAGCTTTTTGTAAACTGGCGTCTCTTCAAAAATCCGGATTAGCATCTTGATTCCTAAATAGAGGAAGGATGAACCATTGTAAATCAACGGGTCTAACTTTTGAAAAGTACAATATTTTCTTTCTTGTTACCATCCACTCCCAGTTGAACATCTCGTGGATCTGAAAGGTACCCCACATCCATTAAGGGTAAACCATTAGGGTCTGTCGGATTCAGTCTAATTCTACCCTTGCTTTTTGGTCGTGCTAAAAATACCGATACTGACATTGGGCCTTCCCATGGTGCTACAGTAGAATTGCCACCAGAAATCAATCCCGTAGAAAAATAAGCTTGAACACTTTGCTCTACAAAAAATTGTATATCTGGCCAGTCGCTTTGCCCTTCCTTTTCCGCCACAGTAGATATCACAAATCCCTGGCCGCTTGACCCTCTAGTATTGGAGTAGGGGCCATCTCCAAATTTTTCGAAGTGTTTCAAATTTTGAGGAGTCAAATCTCTGACTTCATCCATTACATAGTTCCTGTCATTAAGTAAGACAGGAACGGGGATTAAAACGTGATTATGGAAATTTTCTCCAACCGGAAGATCTTTCACAACGGGAATTTTTGCAGCCCGGAGCATTTTCTTGTACAGACAGTTGTCAGAGAGATGACTAAGGAGAGGCGAAGTCGACGCAAATCTTACTCCAACGGCTCGGCTACCTTCAAAAATCTACATGAAAGAAACCATTAAAGTTGAGACTCAGACAGCACAACGACGCACATCGAATTATGGAGAAGTTTGGCCTGCAATATTGTTACTTACAATTTGTGTAACATTTGTATTTGTTATGATGTGTAAGTTTGGTGTAGATTCCAAAATGGGTTGAATGTAACCTGAAAACGAACTGTCCCGCCGACCAAATCGTTTTGAAAATTCAACGGGAGCAAAACTTATTTTTTGAGGCCCGTTTGGATCTGCAATGGGGTAACCCAAGTATTTTCCAGCAGCAAGCCATTCTTTCAAACCAGGCGCATACTTTGGACGGCTTATCATGAGGGGACCTTTGTAGCCATGCTGATCTATGAGAGAGAAGTAGTAAACAATATTATGAATTTTGAAACTTGCGTAAATTCAAATTCCCTTGCTAATTTCTTGTACCTGAGGGAAACATTCCTGTGTAAGTTTCCACGCGTCTGAAGTACTTCAACATGTTAGAATAGTTCCAGCTTTTGTCTTGGGTTATGTTGGCCCAATTGTCGTAATCCCTGGGATTTCCCCGATTAATCCACATGAAATTAATATTACTGGTTCCACCTAAGACTCGGCCAGCGAGTAGGGTAACTGTCTAATGAAATGTAGCAACATCGTTATCGTTCTATTGTTAAAATTGACAAACTGACGACCCTGAACTGTTTCATACCCCATTATTTCTAAGCGCTGCGTATGGTTGTGGAGTGGAAGTGTACCGAAAGGTAACATTCCTGTCTCCCATAAATCTCGGAACGTGCGCCGGAATGTCCATTCCCTCCTTTGGGAAATCACCTGACTCTAGTACTAACACAGAATGTTTTCCACCCTCTGACAATCTTCGTGCTACTGCGAGACCTCCTGTGCCACCACCAGCTGTGTTCCAGAGAAAGATCCCACATTTAAACACATTCTTCACCTCGTTCAATGGCAACAATATCGACGATGATGAAACTTACCAATGATGAAATCATAATTTTCTTCTTCGCCTAATGCCACACTGATACACAAACCAATTCCCAGTAGCACCCACGACATTGTTCTCAGATTAAAAGAAAATCTATTTTTACTGTTGACTTGAGAAAAAGACCCTGTGATGTCCGATTCCATTTTGTTTTCTTTTATTATTTAAATCACAAGCGCTTTATAGTCCAAAGTGTTTTATGTTCCCCCGCAGACAGCTTCCAGGACAGCTGAAGCTCGTTTTTTGGTCAAGTCCTCCAAGTTGTATGAAAGACAAATTAATGAATCTATTCATATTGGCGATAGAGGAATATATGTTTAACGTTTCTTCTGGTACTTTATCATAACAAGAAAGACTCTTTGTTCTTTCCATTTACTCAGAGGGGGTTTAGAGGAAATAATAATAGGTAACCAATTCTTTTAGTGACTGCAAACAGCAATTAGATAACTACCGGAAAAAAGTAATAATCCTTCTTCAGTGCCTAACTGTGAATTATTAGTGTATTTCTAAAAAAGAACTAGTTATTGGCTATCAGGTACCTACTCATTCAGCCATCTAGTAACAAAGTAAACAATGGCTATTATATCTGCAATCGACATAGGGGTTGAGACTTAGACTAAAGTAATGATAACCTACGCAAGGTCGAATATATCGTCGCTGAGCCGCGTCCTTTTACATCATCATACCAAATCATACACTACACAAGTACCTACATGTGCTCGTGTGTTGAAACGTGTAACTAAACTAATGTAATTAGGAGCGCAGCGTTTTGGGACCATCCATTAAAGAACATCGCTTACAAAGCGGTGGAATTAGAATCTGCATCTTGCGAGGGGCGTTTAAGGAAATTTGATCATTTTCATTAATCAATATCTCAATTCAAATACACAGTTAACTATTAAAGGAACTGTTTTCTATGAAAAATCCACATAAAAGTGAGCGGGCTTTTGGTGAGGCTGGTCAGCAGCGCAATTCATCCATCATCCAGAGCTACGAGCAATTATGATATTACATCCTTCTTGTACCATGAATGCACGTTATGAAAGGATTGCAAAACGGGACTAAAATTGGTAAATAGGCGTTGATTAGAATTATAAAAAATACTACAATTAAGTAAAATATGATTGGATAGTTTACGAGTTTAAAACCTTTGTATAAAAGCATTGTTTCCGACAATCACTTCAATATTCTTTGAACGCCCCTCGTATAGAGTTGGTTCCCATCAACGATATTTGTCGAGTGACGCAAATAGGGACGATGGGTGGCCCAAACAGACAATTTATTGGCGTAACGCTTGTTATTATCAGCCCCTTTGCTCAATGCGACGATGCATAGTTAGTTACGAGTACCTATGAACTTGAGAT
>JAHZNE010001667.1:0-13955 GCA_027744055.1 Callyntrura sp. NNG-2020
ATGAATGTTGAAGAAGTTTCATCTGATCGTCGACCTATTTTCCGAGAATAATAATAAAATTACCCCCATTATTAGGACAATTTAAGATTCCCCACGTAATTACAAAAATCCTCCCAATTTCCCATACTTCCAATGTCACACAATAAGATAACCCTATCATCATCATCATCCTCTTTCATCCTTATTACCATTTCCCATTAAAACTACCCCAAAAAATGCATTTTTGCTACTTTTGTTTTAGTACCGCCCTAAATACAAATTTATGTCAAGGAGCCCCACATCATCATCATCATCATCATCACCATCATCACTCTCCTCCTCGCCAACCAGAACAGCATCCCCATCCATCTCGATAACGTAATAATAACATACCACGTACTTTATTATGCATTTTTCTTCTTCTCGTTTCACATCAGACAAACATCCACTTTACACACACACACACAGCGTACAAAAACACGCCAAAAAATCACACTTTTTCTTTTTTGGTTCATGTTCGTTCCCAAATCCCATTTCCCATTCCCATCCATCCTCCTTCTCCTCCTCTCTTGTGCAGTGCTTTATTTTTTCACCCAAGCGACATCATCATCCCAACAACTCCAACCGCCGCCGCTACTACCACCACCACCACTAGCACGAACGCGCAGCCCATTTACATCAAACAAACTGGCTACAACCTAATTTTTTTCCTATTCTTGCCTTCTTTTTTATTCCTATTAGATACATCCCCATCATCACCACCACATTATTATTATTACTATATCGCGTTTAGCGTTAGATCCGTTCTTATTCAGATGTGGATGTGTGTTTGCAAATGTAATAATAATAATAATGGTAAAGCCTTAGCCCGATTGTACTTCTTTTTAGCGTATCCTTGACATCTTTTCGCCGTATCCGAGTAATTGGGTCAATGACACAACCACCGCCACTACTACAACTACTAGTACAAACTACAACCATCATCATCATCATCACGATCATCATCATCATCATCACCAGCCGTAGTAACAAAAGCCCTACCACACACATGCACACACAAACATACCTACTCCAACTTTTGCCTTTATTATACCGTGCTAGTGCGAAGAGAATTCATCATGGCAACAGAGAGAGAGAAAAAAGGAGCAGAGAGAAAATGATGAGGGAGGATGAATAAAACTCACATTTTTTCCATTGTTGCCGTCATTATTATTACCATTTTAGCATTATTTTAATATTATATAAGTATATGGGCTATACGGACAGGTTATACAGCGCGGCATAGTTAATTAGGTATACAATATGATATGTTTTGTCGTCGTGACACGCTAAAAACCAGTTAAAACAGCCATGAATACCCCACCACCATCCACCTCCTCCTCCCTCCACAATAGATTACCTACATAAGCCATACACACACACACACAGAGGCAGGCAGTAGTAGTAGTACTCGTTCCTATTATAATAATATGAGTTTTGGTAACGTATGCATTTATTCCATTCCACCTATAATACAATTGTAACTAACTGAATAACTAACATGAAACGGCAAGGTGACTCGTTTCCCACAGAGAGGCTCTTAGAGAGCTCTTTCGAGAGCCTTTGTTGTTGTTGTTGTTGTCGATTTTATTTTATTAGCACAACAGCCGCCGCTGCTTTTGATTTCGTTTGGGACTCTCGGATAGTGCAATACTACATGTTGTATGAGTATGAAGCTGGTATGTGTGTGTGTGTGTGTTTTATTATCATTACACTGGCAGCAGAGCACTGGCTGGCTTACTTTTACTTTCGTTTTTATTTGTCGTTCCTTCAATCATCATCATCACCGTGGACGTTCAGTCAGATTGTTACAGCGTTGTCGGTTGTCGTTACAGACAAAAATGGCAACTTCACGGCAAGTTTTGTTCAGGATTTGCCACCAATATGTATGTACGCAAACTACAAACCAGAGAATAGTATGCAGCACACACATAGGCTTGTATTATTATATTGCATTTGCACGCATTTCTCATCATCACGATGGTGATCGTCGTCGTCGCCATCCCCATTGAAGAACGTCTATAGCGAAACTGAAACTGATGACTTGTTGTGAATGACTAGCTCTGTGCTTGCTGCCTGTATGTCTGGGTATCTGTGTTAGTCGGCTTGCCACGACGACGGCTCAGGCGTTCTCAACAATACATTTTTCTCGATTGGGAACAACATTGCATGTCAGTGGCGCTATATGATGACGATGAGAGGGGCAACAATGCTGCTGCTCTATGTTTGCATGTTAGGTTGCAAGCCCCAAAATTACGGTGAATCATGACGATGGCGGTTGCCATGCATAGTAACCGTTAGTAGGCCATATTATGCATTTATGTGCATTGTCTACAACAATGAGACTACATAACTTTGAACGTTTTTACTTTCAGCCGATGTAATACCGTTGACGAGGATAATGATGACGATGATATGATGGTAATGGTCAGGATTACAGTGAAGGGACCTTTGCTAACGAAAATAAGTAGGTAATCTTTTCAAAATCTCTCACAATAACACACATACATAATATCTCTGTGTAGATACATATATCTATCTACGTGTATGCCTGTTTCTGCCACGATATTCGCAAAAACGTCAATTTCTAAGCCTAACACGCATTACCAAAATGGACCCCTGCGATTGCTATTCTTATCTTTGCATTCGTCCCTTTTATTGTGCATATCTGTATGCGCCTGTGAGAGCTTATTGTGTGCTCTAGGTAATGGTCAGGATTACAGTGAAGGGACCTTTGCTAACGAAAATAAGTAGGTAATCTTTTCAAAATCTCTCACAATAGCACACATACATAATATCTCTGCGTAGATACATATATCTATCTATCTATATGTGCATGCCTGTTTCTGCCACGATATTCGCAAAAACGCCAATTTCTAAGCCTAACACGCATTACCAAAATGGACCCCTGCTATTGCTATTCTTATCTTTGCATTCGTCCCTTTTATTGTGCATATCTGTATGCGCCTGTGAGAGCTTATTGTGTGCTCTTGTGACTATTTTATTTGGTAAAGCGTCGACAACATGAGATGATTTGCTACCCCGATAAAACTGGGTGGGTGGAGGAGGGATGTTAAGTAGTAGGTGGATGGACGTAAACTTGCCATTCAAAGAAATAAACAAGAATAAAAAGTGGCATAGAATTAGGAGCAAGCGGATCATTAAAAAAGATGGATTTTTTTAAAAGGGAGCCCCAGATAAACCCTTCATGCAGGAGGCATGTACATATTATTGTTATGCGTTGTGTGTACGTACATTATATCATCCTCGCAATGGCAGTTTTGATAGGATTGGCATTTCATTTATTGTTGGTTTGACTGTCGTTTTTGTAAATTGTGGCGAGCAGGAGCAGCAGCAGCGCAGCGCTGGGAAAATAAAGTAGGATAAATCTGCTAAAATATTAGAGCGCGTTTGTGTCGATGATTATGATGACGGTTACAAACGACTAACGACAATCTAAATCTGACATGACTGTGCAAATAAATAAAAAATAAATAAGCCAACTTTTTGATAGTCTATTATATTACATATACTCTCTGGGGTTGCCTACGTGTTCCGTTTCTTTCTTTGATGATGACGGTTGATGGGGACATTATATTGGGCACTCCGCGCACCACATTGAATGACAGGCCGGTTTTTATGAGAAACTAGAATGTTTTAAGGGTCTATAGACCATTGTAGTCTAAAAGAGAATCTAAATAATAACAACAAATAATAATGTCATGATGATTTGGTGATGGTGGTGGTGGTGTGTGCAAATGGAAAGAAACCAAAGTCGTACAACGACGGACTTGGGGACGGTAATAGCCAAGTGACGATGATGCATAATGATGATGATTATTTATGGTTCCAAAGGAGAAAAAACACAGAAGAAACAACGACAAACTAGTTTTTTCCTCGATATTACACTTTCATTTTTCATTTAGTAATAAAAAAAATGTGTGTGGGGCACTGCAGCTTGCAACGACATCGTGGCATGTGATGTCGTGACATTTATAGGGGTGAAGTAGCATGTTTGTTTTCATTTTTGCAGCCTGTTTTATTTTTTTCTGTCTTTGGTAAGAATAATACGAGAATGCATTGTGTGTTCGATTGTGCATTGCATTGGGCACTTCAGGGTCAAACTCTTAAAAGGGATAATAAAAAAAGGAAAAATCTGTGTCGAAGGTTAAACAAGCTGTTTATAAATTATATGAGGTATTTTAGTGTGAAAAATTGGGATAGGAGGTTTAAAAATTCTGTCGTGTGCGGTTGCAGGGGTAAATGTCGAATCAAGGATGATTTTGAATTTGCCGTGGGTGAATGAATGAAGGGAAATGAGGATTTTTTTAAACAGAGAGAGAGAGAGAGAGAGAGTTAATACGTGCTGTGAGTAGATCACGAATAAGTGGGGGCATTTTGCCGCCCATAGTACTAGAACCACTACTTGTATTTTGACCTGATGACCCGTGATTATCCCCGACCACGGAAACCATGTTGCTCTGTAATGGAAGTGTACAGTATGAGTATGAGTAAGATAGGGGCAAAATGATATACAAGGGAAACCAGGCATTTTTTTTTTCAAGGGAATCTTCGTTTTCATGTGGTTTCTTACCTGCGACGAACTTCCGCTCTGTGAATTAGTACCACCCATGCCTCCAGAGTTACCCGGACCACTGCCAGGATTACTCGTGGAATCGTAAGCAAACTGGTTGGACTTTTGATTTGACGATGAATTAGGTGAGGTGGAGGATGACGCCCACAATTTTGGATCTGGCAGGGAAATATTACTTTGGCCACCACCTCCCGGGCCACCACCCCCGTTAACCATCCCAAGACCGGCGAGAGGAGATGGGGACGAGTCTGGAGAACTGGTTAGCGAAGACACCTGAGGAATTTGAATCTCCTGCTTGATAGTTGTCACCCCTTGGTTTAAATAACCGGAACTGCCAGAATACGAAAGAGGAACTACATCAATAAGTCCTTGGGAACGTGCCTGCTGGGCAGCCAGTTGCCGTTGACGGAGAAGCTGCAGTTTTCGTGCTCTGTCACGTTTGTACATGGGCCCAAATTTGTTACGACCTCCGCGCATCCTGTCCGCGCGAACCGCTAAATAAACATATTCAAAAATATTCACATTAAAAACCAAATTTTCCCCACCAAAAATATCCTTACAAAAACAGTACAAAAAATAGCCAGAAAATTTTTTCGCCAGCTGCCGAGCGCTACCAGAAAAAAAACTTTACTTTTGTGACCCAGTCAATACCAAGATAAATTGGTAAATGGTATAATCACATTTGCAATTTTTGCCAGAGGCAAATTTTTTTGTTGCCCTCTGATCGTCGTAATAAGAAAATGATCATCTCTCAAATCTCTTCACATTTATTTTTTCCATTCTCAAAAAAAAGTTAGCCAATCTCTCTCTCTCTCTCTCTCTCTCCCTTTCAAACTTTTTCTATAACATCATCATCCATCCATCCTCCTTGTAATAACTAAGTCGTGCAAAAATGCTGATGCTGATTGTGATTACTTGTCTCTCTTCTAATCTCTACACACACATTCCCTGTCGCTGCTGTTGTTACACTACCACAACAATTTTTCTGTCTGTCTCAAAAAGACTCGAGAAAAACGCTGCTGCTGTTGCTGTTGCTGCAACGACGCTGACTCAGCAGGATGATCACAAATTGAAAAAGAACTAACATTGGACTTCAAAGAATAATAAAGAGAAGCCAAAAAGACGACGACGACGACGACGACGAATATTTTCGTACCTACTTCAAGACAAGCCAAAGTTAAGGCGAACAATGCAAACAAAATGAGTAAGCATCTCCCCACTACTTACTCCTTACTACCACGCAAATGCCCAACTATTTCTTATCCGTGCTGCTGCCGCCGCTGCTTCTGATGCTCTATCTCTGCATATATGTCATATAGGAGCATATGTATGTCTGTCTGTGTACCTGTACTTACACAAGTACGTTTTCGCATTATCATAAAAATGAATAAGAAATCTAAAAGAAGAAATAAACTTAAGTCGCCCGTCAACTCTCATCATCGGCTCCCAGCGAGCCAAATACGTAACAACATCGCCACGCAACAGAGAAGAGTCAATCATACTAGTAGTAGTAGCAGGAGCAGCCTCGCAAAGACGCTAAAAGACATATAATATAATATACTGCTAATAATAATAACAATAATAATAATAATAATATATGTAAGTAAGCATTGTTGTGAACTTGGCCACGTAACTCATTTTTATTAGCAGAGCACCTCATGATCGTCATCATCATCATCATCCTTCTTCTCCTTCACATTATTATTACTGTCTTTGGCTGTTCGACTCAACTTTTGAAAAATATACGGCGTAACAACAGGATACACAAAATGTAATAATAAACGTAATGACAATAATAAAGAGAATTATTTTGAATGGCAAAAAATTTACATGCTCGCATGATTATATCATTAGAGCATGAATTGAGCCGAGCGTGTACACAGGAGACTAGAGAGCTTTTGGCAGTGCACAAAACAGTAGTTGTAAGTCAAAAGGTATTATTTTTTTCGTATTTCTGAGTTGTCATAGTCTCTGTGTGGATACATTTACGAACCCAGAATAAAATGAAGATGAAGAATAAATGGATTTGAACAAATAAGCCGTAAAAACACTAGTACTACACACATGCATATTTTTACGTGTGTTATATGAACCCTTTACTACTTGTGACTTGTAACAAAATTCTGTGTCTGGGACGTCGTCGTCGACAACGACGACGACGTCAACGAAGACGACAGCCATTTTCTTAAAAAATGGCGAAAGGGTTGAATAGTTTGAGAATTGAGTCTGGCTTTCTGCTCACTTAAATCACAGTTTTTTTGTGAGCACGACGACGACGACGACGACGACGGATAGTGATTCAATTGAGAGAGGGGCATTCAATGTGTGTACCCCTCTAGAGAGTTGTGGATATTTCAGCAGACTATTCACAATTTGAGTAGAGAGATTATGATACACACGAATACACGACAAAGGCACGTATTAGAGCACACTCCGTGAGTCACTTCACTGTGATTGCGCTTTTATTGATACTGAACAGCAGCAGCACCAGCATGGCTTTGTCATTTGGAAGGATTTTTTTCTCAAAGGTTTTACTACTCAGGAGAGGAGAGCGTTTAGGCAAATTAACAACTCTCCAAAGAGGAGAATGAGGAGAGACGATATGTAATGAATAGTAAATGGCAAACAAGTCAGTTTAAAATTTTATGGGGTGATGGTGGGTGGTGCACCGCTATTGATTGCTCGCTGGAATGCAAGCGAGGATAATGATACTAACTAACTCGTAATAGGATTCCCTCGAGAGAGAGAGAGAGAGAGAGAGAGGAGAGAGAAGAAATGTTCAAACAAGCACATGTTCAAAGGGTGGGCACGCTACGATCAAAATCTGATCATGCCGGGGTGGTAAAATTGCAAAGAGAGATTTAAACAAGGAAAAGTGTGATATTTAACGTGGACGATGGATGCTCCCTAAAATACGCTTCCCTCTCTACCTTCACAATTCTTTCCATTTTTCCTGAAAGAAACACTCCAAACCTGCATGTTCATTAACGTCGACCTCATCATCATGATCGTCATCATCATCGTACTCCAAAACCATCTATGATTGCACCGTCCCATCATCCTCATCATGTGTGGCAATGCAATACTTCACACACACACACATGCTTAAACTTCATCTACGTCTTTGATTGCCACAAAAAAAACTCAACCTGCATGCATCATCCTTATCACTTGAAAACATGGATGAATGGCTCATCTTGAGAATATTTTCAAGAGGTTTGTCCACGATAATTTTCAAGATATTTTTTTTGCGTTCTGTTCGCCTTGCCTGATTTTTTCCTTAGGGACAGCAGCAGCAGCTTGCAGCTTAATCGCTGCTAATAAAAAAATCGTAATACTTTACCATTTTCTTATATGCCCGTACACAATTATAGATGTCATTCATGCAGGCCGTATTTTTGTACAAAAAAACCTCAAAAAAAAAATTGTAGTGTCCATGGCAGAGGGCTAATAGGAAAATGAGGAATCCTAAAACCAGAAGAAGAAGCCATAAAAATTGACTTTGACAGAGAGACAGCGTAGCACTCTCGCGCGCATCAACCAATAATTTCCTATACAATATAATCCGCTGCATTATCCCCTCTTCTATACCTACCTCGAACGACGAGTCACATTATCATGTCACCTTCCTCTTTCTTACGAAAACAAAAACAACCCCACAAATTCACCCATCAATTTTCGTGTTATTAGATTACCGCTGAGAAAAACGTGTATACGTGTGTGTTTCAGCGTCCAGCGCGAATTTTTTTTCTCTATACTCCACCACATGGAAAACTCCCAACAAAAACCGTGGTAACAACACTATATTTCAGGCTTTCATGATGAAAAAAAAACAATATTTTTTTTACCAAAAACGAACAAAAACAAACAAAAAGTCTATACTAGTCCTATTTCAACTGTCTACTTAAATTTTTTGACGTTTTTTTGAGAAAAAACATGACAGTAGGCAGCCCAAACAGACATGACAAGGCATGATCATCATCATCATCATCCAATACAGGCATACCTATCTAAACACGCGTTTTATAGGTCACTTCACTACTTTTATGATTTGTTACCAGGTTCACATGACAGGACATTTTTTTTACATTTCTACCAAAAAGGGGTGGTGGTTCGTGTAGTAAAGCTCTCTAGAATGCTCTTTTTTATGACTACATATATTTTGATACTGTAGCCTGGACGCGTACTATTTTATTTTTTATTATTATTATTATGATTAATCCTTTTTGTAAGCTTAGCAACATACATACAGATTTACTGCAAGTCAGGTCCTGTCAGACTTTATCCTCAATATAAAACAAGAGAATGCAAAAAAATTGCACCAGCAACCTAATTTTCTTCTTTGGCAGCTTAACACATACTAGGGCTCCTCCGCCTCATTCGCCATTCATGAACAGCAATTTCTCTCTCTCTCTCTCTCTCTTCACTATAATAGCTCTCGGTTGTTAGTATACTACTACCTATATGTACTGCACATGATATCGGGTGGACTGTGTGCCAGCGCCAGCTCGGTTGCACTTTTTTGCACGAACGAAAGCCCGCAAGTATGACAAACGAAGTTTTCCTCTGAAACGAAACCAAAACAAACGACACAGACAAAACTCTTTTTGTGTGTTCCATATACACATTCATGAGCATATTATATATCCCAATTTTCTGTCACTTCTCCCATTTTCCATGCTTTTTCCTTTTTTCCCTAAAACTTCCAACATGCACTCTGAATGTGTATATAAGAGTGTATACCTACAACGTTTTTTTTCTCTCTCCTTTTTTCTCCTTCTACCTTGCACACATTTAAACTTTTCTCTCTCTCACCGTCTCTGTAAATAACCAATGCACATATTAACGAACCGAGTTTAACATCAAAGCAGCAGCAGCGTGGCTTTTCTTGTTAAAGGGTTTTAGCTCGTTCGTGTATAGGACATGTCGTGTGTGCTATGTTTGTTTGCAAAAGCCAAAAGTGTATACTCCACCACCTCCGAAACGTAATATCCTTCCAAAAACAGTAAAATCCACTCTTGTAAGTGTACCCTGCTTTACAAGTACAACACAAACACACAGGCACACACACACACACACACACACTTGTAGGTATTCCCTCTTGGTATTCCGACTCGTTCACAGCGAAACGTCACTCTCGCTCTCTACCAAGCTACACACGGGAGTGAAGCAGGAGCCACCACAGAACCAGCAAACAGGACACGACACAGCGAGTATACCGAGTCGAGCAGAAAAGGAATAGAGTGAGAGATGGTATCGTGAAATAATCATAAAAATGCGAATGTGTGCTAAAAAAGCAAGAACGAAAAAAGAGCTGAGCTCTCTGCTGCGACCATGACACACATTCCATACATCATCATCATCATCATCATCACCATCATCATCATCATCATCGTGATAGGCAGCACAGCAGCAGCAACAATAAAAGCTTGTAGTGTATAGTTGTAGTAGTCGTCATAGTGGTAAATGGTGATAATAATAATAAAAGCTCGCTCCTTGCACACAGATAGATATGATTATATAAAAAAAGTGGAGTTTGCTATGGAGTTGATGTTGCTGTTTGTTGGAGGGGTGTATTAATGCGCGTATTATACAATATTGTTCCAAAAGGGGCATAATGGGAACCTGACGCTGTTTTGCACGTATGAACAGAAACAGAACAAAAGTCTGCGTCTTAATACTACTCTTTACAACGCTGATGTTATATATATATACTGTGTGCACTGTACGACGCTGTACGCTGTTTTCAAGCGAAATAGGCTCGAGTGCAGGGTATATATATAGATATATACCACAATTTGTAGGAATATAAGGATAAAAAAGGGAGTAGAGCAGGTAAATAGAAAACGTTGGTAAGATGTGGTGGTGGTGGTGGTGATGGTGATGGTTGGTAAATAAGACGACATGAACAAAAATGCTGGTGGAGTGTGTGTACTAATAAAAGGTAATCCTAATGTGGATAGAGGCGTTAGTTTAACAATTAAGTAAGTGAGTAGGTATAACGCGTCTAAATAATGTAGCCCCAGGCAACCAGATACCTCTGAGGTAGTATGGGACGACGAAAAGGGGTAAATAATAATAAGAGTTGTTGAATTGTAAGCACGCACGGTGAGCAAGCATTATATGATGAAGGCGTAATTGCATACACAAAATAATAGGTAACGTGCCTAATGTAAAGTTCCAAGCTACACTTCTGCTTGATTATTTTGGAAGCGTACAGAAAAAAAAAATTTGCAGGAGAGAAGTGCAGTATGATGGGTGTGCTTGTTTCGAGGCTTGCACTCCGGTATGTGCCAAAATTATTAAGGGGAGTAATACGCGTTGTTGAGACTAGAAGTCTAGGAGAAGAATTTTAAAAGAATATTTGTGTAATGTGTACTAAAATATCTGGCTGGCGGTGATTCATCATCACGATGATGGTAATTGTATTTTAAATCGTGGAAACTTGAACCAGTATTTTTGAGAAAACGACTAATGGGCTACTCTGCACATGAAATTATAGACTGATTTTTTTTTTATTGTTCATTACTATTGTGAATTGTGACTGTTGTCATTGCCACATATATGCAGGCAGGCAGCAGGCAGCTTATTTCAGAAATACAGTTATACCTATACCTCCTGCCAGAACTTCTGAACCATCTTCTAATACGGAGACAGTCCATTTTAACAAAATAAATCGAAATGGCGTTGTAATCTAACAAATATTACTCTGGTTTAAACATTTTCATCAATTTAAAATAGATATTAGTTTTTGCAAGCCCCATCAAAATTTTAAAAAACATCAAATTATTACAGGTCTTAGGTCCCGTGTCCCCCGTACACAGATTGCAAAACCTAATCAGTCCTTTTTCAACGCACCATCACCATCATCATCATCATCATCCCAGTAACCTCTCTATAGACAACAGATAGTTTATCTTGAATGACACAATAAAATTAAAATCGACAGGTGGGTAAGCAACGTGTTGTACAACAGGACTATTAGCTTTTGCACTTTTTTTCCCCTGGCGCTGTGCGCTGATAACCTGCTGCTGCTGATGAGTATGACGAATCTATGACAACAGCTATAATCCTCCTCATCCTCCCTATAACCATCCCGCGATATAGACGTCTCTGTCTGTCTGGTTTTAAATATTACCATGCTTTTCTCTCCTCTCGGTTGCGTAACACCTCTAGCAGCAGCAGCAGCAACAGTACCACCAACGCCATCATCATCATCGTCATCCTCATCATAATCGGCAACCTCCACCACCGCACCACACAGTTTTTTTTTGCACGACACGCACTTGCCATTCTTTTTGACAATAACAAACAATAGCGGTGGTGGTAGTGGTACTCTCTGCTGAGACTTGATGATGATGATGACGACAATCATTGTTTAGCTATTCATATTTCGCATCATTCATTCGTTTTTCGTCGGCTGTTGTTGTGTCGTCGTCGTTACAGGTAATGAACTAACTAGCTGGTACTCCGCAGAGAGTCTCTCAACTCTTTAGCTCGTAATGGCAATAACAATAATCCCAGCAATAGCCGACTAGAGTGCGAGAGAGCCCTATTAATAATGCGTGCGTGCAATTCCGAATGTAAACATAACACACTACATAATCACTGACAATGATAATAATTGCATGGCATGCATGATTTGATGTCATACGTGTGTGCATATTATGCATAAATGTGTCTCCATCCCCCCATATATATCTAGAGATAGGCTATGTTGTAACCGCTAACTAAACAAAACCTGACTTTAAAATACAAAACTTTCATTTTCATAAAGGGATAAACTTTTTTTTGCTGATGATGACGACGACGATGATGATGATGATGATGATGCGCTCTAAGCCGCTGTCAGTGGGCAGCAGCCCCTTTTGAACACACATAATAGGATCTCCCTTGTTGATTTAAAAGTGTGTAAAAAAAATTATGAAAAATGGTAGGCAAAATCGTTTGAGGATCCTTTACGGGCTTTAGGTCGACCCAGTGTTGTCGTAGGAAAAAGCGAGAGGGGGAAGGTGTAAAAAAAAGAACAATTCGTCGACAGGTAGAGATAACGCATAAATGGGTAATAAAGTGCACACACACCGCACCAGAGAGATGTACCATGTACCTGTCTCCAACAACGACACTTCTCTCTCTCTCTCTATCTCTCTCCCCCCTTGTGTGTGCACTGCCTAAAGTAAACACGACGACGTCAACGAAAAAGATCATAAATGATTATTGTAATGAATGATTATGGCAAAGCTAACAAAGAGAACAACTATAATACGCGGTTCAAATATCTCTAAGCGTGTGAGTGTGTGTGTGTATGTGTGTGTGTGTGGGACACCTATTTATAATTAGGGAGAATATTAGCATAATATTCTCTTCTTGGGTAGTTCAGCAAAGTAAAGCTCTTCGTTCGCGTGGTATGGGGCAGATTTACATAATATTCCGTTCACGATTACTCTCTGCTGCGGCTGCTCAGAATATATATGTATGCGACTATTTACTTTTTGTCATAGTCATCATGTAACGATTATGCAATATGACAATATGTTATTTATTGCATTTTTCTCTCTCTCTCTCTCTCTCTCTGTGCATGTCTCTCTGTCTGCTGCTTAATGGCTGAATAGGGGGAAAATATACCTGTGTGGTGTTTCTCCCCGTGTGTGTGGGTAGGTTTCAACGCACCATTAACATAACATAACGCGAGAATGTGCAAAAATTTTTAATTTCAGTACTAATAGCTGTGTAAGCTCAGAGAAGAATGAAATGAGGAGTATTTTTTTTTGGTGGGAGACACTTCTCTAATCCTTCTTGCAATTTGCCAATCCCGCAGAGAGCAGTTAGTGTACGACACGTCGCGGTATTAAAAGGAAAAAAAGACGAGGAGTGAGAAAGGGATGAATAGAAAAACGTGGAAGATAAAGTAGGAAAGCGTGATTGCCTTGCCCTTTGCGGTTGAGAAATCATGGCGCACTCCCTACCTTTTACCCGTGCAGGAGGAGGTAGGTAAGTGTATGCAAGCAAAAAAGGGAGTTTATATTTTAAAGATTGGTTTTGGCGATAGACAAAAGAAGGTTGAGGAAGGACAAAGTTGATTAGGGAAAAGTATTGGAAAAATTTAAGTAATGCAGCAGCAGCAGCAGCAAAAAAATGAAACGATAATATTTTGTACACAAGTTTTATGTGAATGCAGGAGTACAAGTCTACTTATTTTCATCGAGCCTCGAATTTAAATCTACATATGGGATTTAATTATAACCTGGGGAAATTTATGGGAGCTGTCGAAAAAGGGATTGGATAATGTTTTTACTTTTGTGCACTGTATGTGTATATATATATATCAATGACAGGATGGAAA